>CM041805.1:23373051-23483051 GCA_023376895.1 Aspiorhynchus laticeps | reverse complement strand
TATGTACGAGCCAGGCTTTGAAGAAGTGGGTTAGTTATCTCACGACGGCCCCTGTAGAAGCACAATCTTCATTTACATCAGTGCCAGTGTTCAGCGGCATGCTGGGATGCCCGGACTCTTATGGCCCTGATGATTACACTAATTCAATTTCCTGGAGGCCAGCTATTCATTCAGATGTGCCGCTACATTTGGGAAAGCTGAGATGAACGGAGAATGTGCAGAATAATAAGAGATCCTTTCATAAATTTCTCAAAGTCAGCGATGAAAATGACCTCCGAGGAGAGAGACGCCGCAGAATGTCTGATTCTGAGAACAGAAAAGTTCTTCAAATGGACGGCAGTGTCCTTCGGGAGAACTCGACTAACCTCTCGCATCGAGAGCCGAGCAAAACACACCGAGGTCAAACACTCATCACAATCTTTAAAGCAGCAGTCAGAGTCAATGAATATTTCAAATGACTGGCATAAATATGCCTCACTTTGAACACGCAAGTTCAACTTTAAGATATAGTTCTCTGAAAAATGAAAATAATGTCAATTTACTCAGCATAAAATACTGAGCGGTTATCATCTTTAATGAAAACTATTCATTCTACTAACAATATAGTTAACTAATATTAACTAAAATAAAAACAAAATCTTAACTAAAATTAAGCTATAAATATACACTAAAAGTAAAACATGAACAAAATAAATTAAATTATATTATTAAATTATATATTTTAATTATAAATTATACATTTATTAATTGTATATACAAATTATAATAAACTATATTACATAATTAAATTAAATTAAACAACTAAAACATTAAATATGAACAAAAACAAATTGACCAAAAACCACCAACCAAAATAAATTATATTATAATATTAAATGACATAACTAAAACAAACTATATAAACTATAAATATACACTAAAATGTTAACAAAATATCTTATATTATTAATATTATTATATTACTAATTAAAATATATATTTAAAAAAAATGCACTATATGCACTAAACTATAAACAAAAATAATAATAAATGTTAATTAGATAATATAAATATATAAATTGTATATAAGGCATATGTTTAGTAAATTAAATTACATGATTTTATATATGACTTTCTTTTGTTTTTTCCATACCATGAAAGTGAACAGGATGACCATAGCTTACATATCTCTTTTTCTATTGCCGATATTCAAACTAAGATGTGTAACAACCGACTTACTATTTTTAATACAGTTTCTTTGTGCTTTTTTATGTTTTTCACAGCTTGACAGTGTCTATCCCCATTCACTGTACAAAGAAGAACAGCTGCTTTTTATCTCCTTTGTGTTCCCCTCATGACAGAAAGTCACGATGGCTTGAAATGAGGATAATAAACACAGAATTTCATTTTCGGGTGAAGCCGAATTCCAACATCATTTTACCATCATCATATCTTGTTTCCAAATCAAAACAGCCACCTATTTCAGACCGATTCTGGACTTTTACCGCATTGAACTCTATCTGGATGTGATTCGCAAAGCTCAACAACACTTCAACACACATCCCGGGAATACAGCTTACCTTTGGAAACCAATAACCAATTTTCATAAAGGGTTTAATCTCTCATTCGACAAAACCTGGCCGAAAGGAAAACACAACATCCTGTTCCTGCACTTTCCCATGAGCTGCTTTATCTTTCTCCACAAGAAGCTGAAGGAAAGGGATTTCTCATATTCTCTCGCATTGGCAGAATGCAAATGCTGCTCTTCCCATGAATATGTATGACGGCACCAACGAGACCTCGTTTGAATAAATTCTTTCTTTTAACCTGACAGACAAACAGGCCGTCTGAATACGACACATCCTCTCGTGCTGCTCACCCTCTTGATCACGCGTCAGGAGTCCTTCAGAGATGCACTTCAGCTCCAATGGATCAAGAATATGTATGTGTACTGCAGTGCGAATTAAAGATATGCTTCCTTTTAAGTGTGCGCTTAAATCACTTCCTCTCAAACCCTAGTGGCCTCTCTTTCTCATTTTCTGAATCTCAGTCAGTCCTTCAGAATCTCAAACTAGGCAATTCCCTGTTTTCTACACATTACAAGAAAATAATTAAGAAAAGACAAAAAAATATGAATTACATAGCAACACCCTAGCAACCACTCAGAGCATCCTAGCAACACCTTAGCAACCACATAGCAAACATTATTGAATTAATTGAAAATATGATGAACAATTTAAAAAAAAAATTAATGACATAGAACATTAACTACATTCTAACATATTTATTACCTGTTTTCATAAAAGTATTAAGAAATAACACAATAAATGCATATGAACACCCTATCAACCATTTAGAATACCCTAGCAACACCCTAGCTACCTCTTAGCAAGCACCCAGAACACCCTTGAAAATACATAGCAACACCCTAGTAAACACCCTATAAAGTACACCCATTTTACTGCTTAGCAACCCCCTAGTAACCACAAAAAATAGCAGTTGAAGAGCAACAACCTAGCAACCACCAAACACCTCAAACAGCATAGCAACAACCTAGCAACCACACAGAACACCCTAGCAACATCACATCAACACCCAAACAACATCACATCAACACCCAAGCAACCACCAAGAACACCCTATTAGCTGCCTAGCAACCTCCCTAGCAACACCTAGCAAAAATAAACCCTATTGTTAGGAGCATTAAGATTTGTTTAGCAAAATAACCATTTTCATGACAATTTTTACATTTATATTGTCACTATATATTTTTCTTAATACATCTTTTATAGTAGGCCAGAGTTACCCGAACAGGGCTTTGTGAATACTAGGTGTGCGTGATATTGTTATAGAAATGTTCATGACAATTTAGATTAGATATAAATGCCTAATTCATATGTATTAGTTAAAATGCAAAAGTGAATAGGAAAAATATGCATACAGTACTCAAAGTAAGCACATGGGTTGGTATTGTCCATTAAAACTTTTTTTTCCAAATATTAAATAAAAGGGTTCCTTTTTTTCTGGAAAATTCAAATTTTGGCACGAAAACTTAATTTCTTTATGACATTCGCCCAAAACTCAGAGTAACCTCTTCCTCTTTAGCAAGCTGAGAGCGAGCGCATATGATCCAGTGGCTTTGGCATCAGAAATGTGGACTGGCCCTGAAAAAGCAGAGCGAACCCGAGCCTGCCAAAACCGCAATCACTACCACCGGCTCTCTGCAGACTACAGATGCATGCAGAGCTCAACCCTGTCCATCGCACACATCCAGCTCTGCCAGCTTTTTAACAAGATCGGAAATTAAATTTTAATCAGTGACATTTGGAATTGATGACATCATGAATGGAATTCTTACACACACTCTATAAATCTGAAATGTCAGCAGGTCAGAATGTGACTTTATGTGCTTGTTTATTTGAGACTGTCCATCTGAAAAACAGACACCGGGGAGACAGATGGGATGCTCTGTCATGGATAAGACCGCCAGTTAGTGACAGCGCTAAGGGTGTCTGCTGGGAAAATTTAGATCAACAGAGTCAAAGTTCATATCTGGAGCTTTAATGCACAAAAAGAAACAGTTTTTAACCATTATTTTTTGTCTTATTACCAGTAAAATACCCTTAAATGTACATGTACTTGATGCTAAGTCATCAAGTACCCCCCCAGCTCCCCACATCCCCAGGACCCCCCCCCCCTCTACAAACTGTGACCCGCACCAGTCACTTTGTGCAGCACTGGACTGATCTCTACATCATCCAGCATTGACTGTAAACTACCTCTTCTGACAGTCTGATAAAAGACTGCACAGTTTTGTTTTATTTAACTGGTTTGCACTCTATCTGCCATGTGCCTTATGCCACTTTATCTATCTCTTTTTTTATTTTTTTATACAATGTCCTCATTTGTATATCTGTATAGTTTGTATGTACATATGTTTAAACTGTATTTATCTGTATTTGAACGTCTACTGTCAGTGTTTAATATTAACTGTATGCACCAAGGGTCTGAGAGTAACGCAATTTCAATTATCTGTATGTATGTACTGTACATGTGGAAGAATTGACAATAAAGCAGACTTGACTTGACTTGACTTAAGACTTGTTTTCAGGAATATATAGTGAGTTACGTTTATTTATCTCACCCCAGTTGGAGATAGATGCCTTATTTATCTTACCTTCAATGACTCTCCCCAGAACACCCTAACAACTGCATAGCAACACCCTAGCAACCACCAAGAACACCCTATGAACTGGCACGCAACCTTCTAGCAACCAGCCAAAATAACTTAGCAACCACATAGCAATGCCCTCCCAAAACACCAGAGCAACCACAAGAACACCTGATTAACTGCTTAGCAACCTTCTAGCAAGCACCCAGAACACTCTAGCAACCTCCAACCACTCAGAACACCCTAACAGCCACATAGCCACACCCTAGCAACCACCAAGAACACCCAATTAACTGTCAAGTTACCATAGCAACCATCTAGAACAACCAAAAACACTAAATACACTATTAACTGTCTAGCAACCACCCAGAACACAGTATCAACCACATAGCAACACCCTAGCAACCACCAAGAACACCCTATTAACTGGCAAGCAACCTTTTAGCAACCAGACAAAATAACAAAGCAACCACATAGCAATGCCATCCCAGAACACCCTAGAAACCTCCTAGCAACCACCCAAACACCCTAGGAACAGCACACTACAGCAACACCCTAGCAACCACCAAAAACACCCTATTAACTGCCTAGCAATCTTCTAGCAACCACCAGAACACTCAAGCAACACCCTAGCAACCACCAAAACCTCCCTATTAACTGCCAAGAAACCTTCTAGCAACCACCCAGAGCACACTAACAACCCCCAACCATTCAGAACACACTAGTAACCTCCTAGCAACCACCCAGAACACACTAACAACCCCCAACCATTCAGAACACCCTAGTAACCTCCTAGCAACCACCCAGAACACACTAACAACCCCCAACCATTCAGAACACCCGAGTAACCTCCTAGCAACCACCCAGAACACACTAACAACCCCCAACCATTCAGAACACCCTAGTAACCTCCTAGCAACCACCCAGAACACACTAACAACCCCCAACCATTCAGAACACCCGAGTAACCTCCTAGCAACCACCCAGAACACACTAACAACCCCCAACCATTCAGAACACCCTAGTAACCTCCTAGCAACCACCCAGAACACACTAACAACCCCCAACCATTCAGAACACACTAGTAACCTCCTAGCAACCACCCAGAACACACTAACAACCCCCAACCATTCAGAACACACTAGTAACCTCCTAGCAACCACCCAGAACACACTAACAACCCCCAACCATTCAGAACACCCTAGTAACCTCCTAGCAACCACCCAGAACACACTAACAACCCCCAACCATTCAGAACACCCGAGTAACCTCCTAGCAACCACCCAGAACACCCTAGGAACCGCACACTACAACAACACAATAGCAACCACCAAAAACACTATATTGACTGCATTTATTTAGCAGTGTCCATTTTTCTATTTCTTTAGTGTCTGTGCCTATAATCAACCCTATTTAATTCACTTCCTATTCTAGCTACTTATTATAGTCTGTTATTAAGTAGCAAACTATTCTCACCTTAAACAGACGCCCTCTCAGTTCTCCATCTCTGTTTGACACTAATGTGCTAAATGAATATCATTTAATGTGGCTGTAATCACCTCCATCAATTTGATTGCAGACTCTAATAGTGGCTCTGGTCAGTGACTCATACGTGCGCTTTTATTTACTCCTCTCTCATATTTCTGCAGTATATGACCGTATCTGACACGCTGCTCTGTAATGGGATACAGAATGATGCTGTTAGATGCCCCTGTGACCTGTGTACCAGATTTTCTTCCAAATGTTTAATGGGTCATTCCTGTTATGCAGAACTTCTTGAACTCTGAATGAATATTTTGGTGCTGTAATTTAAGCAAGCTTTTTTTCTATAAAAAGGCTTTTCATAAATCCGCTAGTCAAGCTCAGACTCTACTTAAAGGACAATGGAACTGACAATTAAATTAAATTTTTGATTGGTTGGTTGATGTAATAAACATTCATTCAATT
The DNA here is from genome assembly GCA_023376895.1 of Aspiorhynchus laticeps. NCBI lineage: Eukaryota > Metazoa > Chordata > Actinopteri > Cypriniformes > Cyprinidae > Aspiorhynchus > Aspiorhynchus laticeps. Next base: position 23,476,954 of record CM041805.1, on the reverse strand, counting down.
CACTTAATTTGTGATAGTGTATATATATATATATATATATGTGTGTGTGTGTGTGTGTGTGTGTCTCCCTGGAAAATCACCTTTAACTCTTTGAAAATCGCCTTTAAAATTGTCCAAATGAAGTCCTTAGCAATGCATATTGCCAATCAAAAAATTAAGTTTTGATATATTTACTGTAGGAAATACAAAATATCTTCATGGAACATGATCTTTACTTAATATCCTAATGATTTTTTGCATAAAAGAAAAACTGATAATTTTGACAGGTGTCCACTGAATGTGTCTGTAATGATTCAGTTCAAAATAACCAACACATCATTTATTATATAATTTTGAATATTCCTATTTTGAGGTGAGGCAGAATCGTGCTGTTTTCGTGCATGTCTCTTAAAATGCAACTGAGCCGCTGCTCCCTGCCCCCTTTTCAAAAATAGGGCTGTGCCTTTACATCTCGTACCTCAGATACTCAGGTTTTGATTATCACATCTATTGCGTTGAAATCATGCTTTTAAAGCTATATGAGTGTAAACTTCTGAAATATGGTTTTCTGTGCGCACACATCCACAGCACGCGCACAGAAAGCGCACAGTCACACGGCATGTGAGTACCTACTAAACTAAGCTCTCTTTCATGTCTTATTGCACCTAAACTGTCTAATACACACACGTTTATGTTAAAAACACACAAGTTACAAGAACGCAGTCCGTTATGTCTGTGAACATAAACAGCTGGAGAAAAAAATGCATGTTTACATTAGATGTGTGTATAAAGAGACAGCAGTGTAATATACAGTACCTATACTGCTGTCTATGCTGATAATATGACCCAAACCATAAAATAAAAACAGAAAATCACTCACTGCTCTTGAGTGAATAATTTCTGTAGCTCTAATAAGAAGACATTTCTCACTTGAATGCTGCTTTTTAATGCTCTAGTGTGAACAAACTTGGCGGATTGTGTGCGGCTCACTCAGGGCAGGGTCTCTGCTAATATGGCAGTGTCTGTCAACAGTCGTGGGCGGGGCCTGTGCAAAGTGACATCACATTTTACAGATTCTGCAAACAGCTTGCTCTGAGACACTGCTTATGATTTATGGGGGGAAAATGAGCTGGTGGATATTTATCATTATAGGGTGGTTGTGTACACACGCTGCTAACACATATTTCTGTTCAAACAACATGCAACATGTAATTTTGCATAATAGGTGCCCTTTAACAGCCCCAAAGAACACATGCAAGACAGGCACAAAATGAAGTGCATAGAAGGACGGATCCAAGTGGTTTGTTAATAACTGGTTTGTTTTCTTGTTAACCTTGAAGGCTGATTTTTGTAGTCCCAATCATACATATTTCCAAGACAGACAAATTCATTTAAAGATCACTGTGAGTTTTTAGCATTCTTGGGAGAGACCCAAGGCCTTGTTGATTTGCAAGGTGGCAAAGGTTACAGGGATGTTTTCTTTAATTGACAACACAATCGGCCCAGTTATTAATGAGGCCAGTTGCAGTATGTAGTGGCGAGATGGAAGACGGTGCCCCCACCCCAATTACGGCTCCAGGGTTCTTCTCAAAAGCTTCTCAGCGGGATGATTAATTCTAATCACCAGTCCTTTCCTGCAACCTCCACGATGAGCTCATTACGACATCAATATGACTGCAAAGCTCCAACATCCCGAGCTGAAGAGCTGAGAGTACGGGAGCCAATCAGAGCAGTGGACCACATATTTAACCAGACAATTACTGGACTTCTTGAAATGACTGGAAGATGGAACTCACACTGGACAGTTAATCATAGGGAACGTGTTAAAAGTGACTCCAATTTGACTATGAACCAACGGAATATTGAACGACATGTTTAATTGATGGCAGACTATGTAAGATGTAGCTAAATATTTGATGACTTCCACCATTTTGACCACTGAAACTCCTTCAGTGATACTCGAGTCCAACAGAAGCCAGTCTCATGATGGATCACTCACTGATCTGAAATCAGGCAGTTTTAAAGTGGTAATGTGTCAATAACAAGTCAATGTCCCAAAACCTAGTGCGATGCCTTGCTGTATATCTACACACGTAGCTGCCTTTTTAGGGAGCATCTTCTATCTATCTATCTATCTATCTATCTATCTATCTATCTATCTGTCTGTCTGTCTTTCTATCCATCTATGTCCCTGTCTATCCATCCAACTACCCATCCATCCATCATCATCATCTGTCCAACCAATCCAAATCTGTCTGTCCAATCTATCTATCCATCAATCTCAAAAATATTTATCTCAGGAGGTAACACATTTTTGAAACAGCCTTCTAGACAACAGTATGCCTATGACGCCTTAATAGGCAGTTTGCTAGATTTTGGACCAGACATGTTTGACTGTGTAAAGGTTTTTGAAGAGACAGCTTTTGGATGTTTAGCTCATTAAGACACCAAAAAGACCCACTAATAAGGTCAAACAAACAAAAAAAAGCAACATTTAACTTTCCTGACCCTTAAAATGGCCAAGTTGTCATCATGTAATGAGCTCATCGTAACATTCCAACATGTATTAGGAAGAAATTTACAGTAAACAACGGTCGGACAGATGTGTGTATCTCTAACCTGTAAAGAGGGGAGCGTTGTAGTCCTTTCAAAAAAAATGCTGCTACCTGCAACAAGAGAGGAAAGTTTCTAAAGGGCGAAAGAGCAAAGCTGACGGAGATAATGGTCTGACTCACACATCACGGCATGAGACGAGGAGAAAACCAGGCAATAAGGTCTTGTCATTTCTCTGGCTGTACTCAGCATGCCCCAGGCATGACATAGAGATGAAACACATGAAACCAGTGGCACAGTCCTACGCTTTTTGGTCTCAACCCAAACAAGGTCTTCAAACCTGAAAAGAAAATTGAGCTTGCATCTTCATTTGAGTCTAGTAGAGAATACTCAAAGAAATATGAAGACATATCAGAATGTCTCAGATGCTCTTTTCCATACAATAATAATGAATGAACACTTTTGGGCTCCAAAAAGGACAAAATGCACCATTAAAAGTCCTCCACATTAATTGAACACTATATTGAAGTCTTCTGAAGTCATATGGGCCACTTTTATGGTGCTTTTGGTCAATTTTAGAGCTTGAAAATGTGTAGAAAGTACAACATGAGCACAAAATCATCAACTAACACTAAAATTTTCCAATTTTACCTGCAACACTGAACATTAAAATTTGGCAGCCCATCTGATTTCACTTTCAGTGACAAAGTGCTCTGGCTTTTGGTCTCTCCCCAAACACCAGGGGCTGCAATCACGATTATTGAGCTTGCATCATCATTTGAGCCCATTAGGGAAGACTTGATATGAAGACATTTACCAGAATGCCCTAGATGCTTTTTTTTTCTTCCCTACAACAATAATGAATGAGGATGAAAACTTTTGTGCTACAAAAAGGATAAAATGCACCATTAAAGATGTACACATGACTTGAGCACTATACTGAAAGTCTTCTCAAGTCATATGGGCCACATTTATGATGTTTTTGGTCAATTTTGGAGCTTGAAAATGTGTAGAAAGTACAACATGAGCAAAATAGCATCAACTATCCCTTTAAGAGCTTCAAGATTTTCCAATTCTACCTGCATCAGTGAACATGAAGATCTGGACTCTTAATGGTGCAAAAAATGACAAAGTCCTACAGTTTTTGGTCTCGCCCCAAAAATGATGGGCTACACTATTGATTATTGAGCTTGCATCGTTATTTGAGCTCAACACGGAAGATTCAACCATTCGGACATCCTAGAAATATGAAAACATGTAGAACATCCCAGATGCTCTTTTGTTACATTCCCGTTCCCCAGTCTAGGGTTGGGAATGAGAGTAACAGGTTAACTAAAACTTATATGGAAGAAATAAATAAAACGTGGAGGAATCACTCCAGTCCTCTGCCCCAGAAATGCAACAACCACTTAGTTTGGCAAACTTAATTTATTTAGAACAGCAAGAATCGTGGAAGCAATAAATGTCTTCAGGAGAGGGTCTGGCCAAAACAACAAACAAAACAGCAGCTAACTAACAGGAGTACTAAACCTATCTATGAAAAAGAAAAGAAATCAACAACAAAAGCTTTCCTCAACTCCCTCACTAACGAAAAACAGGGATAAACGAGTACAAAATAAAATGGCACCCTCTCCCAACAACTTCCAATCTAACCATTAATCAAATAAACAAACAACATAATTTACAATAAATTGTAATACCTTAAAGAAAGTTAAAGTAAATTTACATACACTACTTGTAATTTCAGCACACACTGCTGGTCAACAGGAATACAACTTACACCCAGAAGTTATCATTCAACAGATAACTATTTAAGTTTGCACCACAATCAACAGATATCACCCAGAAACACCCAACAACACAAGTCTGGAGCAAGGGAGAAGTGAACCTCCTCCAGCAGTGTTCACTCTGCAGCATACTCTCTGATGAACACCACCTGTGGGCAATTTACAACCGCCAAGCAAGGAGAGAGTGAGACACATGCCTTGTCCAAATACCCACACTTGCGGTCTTGGCCACTTGAGTGCGTGCGTGACTGTCCCAGGTCTTAAAAACGGCAAAGTGCAGTGCCCTTAACGCACACTAAATCCACACTCTGGAGCGGTATTCGAGGCTAAGTGTATCCCATCATGCGTCTGAAAATGTCCATAGAAGGAAAAAGTACAATAGATTCTCCATTTCTGCTTGTATCACTGAACTTGAAAATCTGGCAACCTATTTGATTTCACTACAAGTCTTCTGGCCTGAGGATGCTGGTGTCTGGTGCTACAGATGCTCAGCAGGGTCAGTGAAGATCGTTGACAAAGCAGAACTGACAAGAGAGTCAGCTTTGGCAAAAACATGATTATTCCTGCATCCACTGACTTTTCGCACCATTCTTAATTTTCCAACAGTCCAAGCGCTCTGTTTTACACGCCACTGAGCTGCTGAAGTCAACGTGGGAATAACATTACCCTCAGAGGTGCGGAGGAAATACATTAAAAGCAATGCAACGAAGGGGAAAAGCGCTTCCTCACAGCTGGGTGTAAGAGAGCTCAAGCAAACACACTAAGCTTTGCAAGTCACAGCTGGTTTTCCTTAAATGTTTCTATTAAACATGAAGGAGGAGTGGAGGTGGAACGGAAACATGGACAAAGATGCTGTGAAGTGGTTACAACAACACCAAATCCTCTCCTCTAAAAGAGATGGAGGGAAGGTAGATGGTTTTTGTGGATAAAGATACAAATATTACTGAAAGGAAGATGCAGCACTAAAAAATGTAATTAATTTCTTATTAATAGAGACAAAAAGTGTGTACAACATTACTGAATCTTATGAAAACTGCAACAGGTCTAGGTCAAAATTCGCAACAAAACTTCAAAAAAGCACAAAAAAATATGTTTTGCATAAAGAAAATAAAGCATATACAATTAAGAATTTTTCATTGTGACATTTTCATAATTAAGCACATTTAAACTAGGGTTATTATAAATTAAATATATTAGCTAGTTGGTAAGGCAACATTTATAATTTTAAAAGTTAATTTAACTTGATGTACTATAAAAACTGAAAATGAAATAAAAATGAATAAACTTAATTAATAGATATATAAAAACAAACTACTAAAAATGACCAAAGAAAACAACAACAACAATTACAAAACTTCAAAGAAATAAAAATTAAAACATAAAAATATAAAAATAAAAACTGAATCAAAATATTTATAAAAACTATAATAGTATCTCAGTGATTCTAAAATAACACAGATTTAAACACATCCCCCAAATCTCAAATGTTCACGCTCAAATAAATAAATGAATGAATAAATGAATGATAATTTTGGATAATTTTCAAGCAAAAAATGTATTTTATATTTTTTGTATGATTTTGAGATGAAAGTGATTGCTTTGTGAGTTTTGCCAAAATACATACGATGCAGAAAAAATATGTTTTCCTCTAAGATCTAAAAATGATGCATCAGCTTAACAATGAGCTTAAACAGAGAACAAACGGAGATGCTAAAGTCTCACTCTCACAAGACCAAATCTGAGCTGCTATCATTCATTTCATAGCTCTTCTTTCACATCTTGACAATAGTTTTCATTTCTGCAAAGGAATTTTAGGAGAAACATATGAGACTAGGCTGATACTTAAAGTAAATGTCTCCTGAACTACAAAAGAACATCGAAACTTTTCTGGAAGGGCAGGATCCTTCTGGACACGGTGTTCCGCAGAAACGCTCCATGCGGAATGAATACCAGCGTGGGTGGGAATACAGAGACAGTTTCACACTGTAGGAATACATTATTAACATCACCGGGTTTCATCAAGAAGCTCATTCTGAGGGACTCCACCACAGAATAAATAACAGACTGCTTTTCTCTGGGCTTCTGTCGTGTCCTGCATCCACTCGCGCTCATATCACAGGATGACTGAGTCAGAGCAGACACGAGATGGCAGCGCCTCCGGGCATCCAAACATACTCTGTGAATCAGATCTAAAAATACTCTTAATTAATAAGCCCAATCTGATATCCGACTGATGCCAGTGTTCACACATGAGCTGTGTTTGTAAGCTTTCATTCTCCCTCCACTGCTTCTGTTCAATCAAACTAGGTTACACAAGTTGCTACTGTTTTTGCAAACAAAAACAGACTCATACTTGAAGCACTGATACAAAATGATTTTCTACACAAGGATTTTTGGCTTTTTTTAACTAACCATTCTTAAATCAAGAAGCATAATTACATAAGATATAAAGTGGTGATTTCTTTAAAAACAAACAAAAAACAATTCAAATTAAATGACAGTTTGCTTAAAGGAATAACAAATATCTCGAAGTAGGGTAAGAAAAATAAAACTAGTTTTCCCTTAGAATGAAGTTTATTTTTCTGACCCCATTGATATATTTTTTTTCTTGTTTTAAATATAAACTCATATTTATTTATCTATTGATTTAAGAATACAAGACTTATGTCAAGTCATTTTGCTTCTCAAATAAATGTATCTTGATTTAAGAATGTTTAAATATTTGTACTGGAAAACTACTCAAAAATACTTTGAATTGTAGTTTAATAAAACATTTTATTATTTACTCATCCTGATGTCATTCCAAACTCATATCATTTTCTTATTTAAAAAGGAACAGCCATTTAATGAATATAAATAGAAAGACAAACAGCATTAAAGAAAGGGTAAATTACACAAAACATGTCAAATAAGCCTATTTTAGCACCATAAAACATTGTTTTCATTATAATTAAACATATTTGCATCCACTTTCATCAATTCTCAAGAGCCTAATGCAATCAATCAATCAATCAATCAATCATCTCATTAAAGCAAAAAAGGAAAATATTTAATTGGTACGGTTTGTTGCTCTGAAGATAATATTTGATCTTTTTTTTTGTTTTGTTTTTTGTTTTTTTGTTTCCATGTAACACAAGTGAGTTATTTTGCTGGCTATTATCCATATAATGGAAGTAAAAGTACTAGCACTTCAAAAAAGAAGAAAAATACCATAAAAGTGGTCTAGCGTCATGTTGTGTTCAGGTCATTTTGACCCAGAGAGGATTTTCTTTTTCTCCAAAAACGCTAGTTAATGTTAATGTTATCGCACTGGACTGAAACATACTGACTTTGCTCACACAGGGTAGAACAAATTTCTCCCCCAAACATTGATAATTGATGTACTTTTTGTGGATTTCTTTCCCACATAGTTACACGTGTGGTGTTCCCTAGTAAAAATGACCAGCTTGCAAAATAAATAGCTGAAGTCTCAAATAGCTCTGAATTCGTTTACATTTAAATTTGCCACCACATCAGTGACTTTACATGTCATTAAAGTCAAATATGACGTGATGTACTGTACGCTGAGTGTTAGTCTTAAAGATTTAATAATAAAAGGACCTGTTTAATTGTCAAGGGTCAAAGAGAGGATGGAAATGGTCATTCTAAACTAAATGTTTTTGGTGCAAGACACCGTGACTAACATTATAAGAGGACTTGAAAAGGAAGGATATGAAAGTGCCAGACTGCATTTGCTGTCACACATGTCATCTGTTTGAATATGCAAGCCTGGATGTGCATATGACAAAATATTCTCACTTGTTCATTAGCATCGACTCACCTATCGAGTCCATTCAGTTTGTGGAATGAAGTAGCTCTTGTAGATGTGGGGTAATTACAAACCAGCGCTGGCAGGCCATCAGTCAAGTGTGCTCTCAGGAAACACAGGATGAACGGGAAGGGGAAGCCTGCCGGGAGGGGCGGCACTCATCTAGATAAAGATGTCGGTTCTGAAAAACAGCTGATGCCCTTTCTGTCATTTTTCTGCTGCGACTCCAACATGACTGTATTAGCGCAAATGAGATTCTCCAGGCATGCTGTCTTCTCTGTGCTGTGAAAATTAGCTGAAAGGGATTGTGGGAACAAGAGGAGCTTTGCAGTCTGTTGCCTGTCAGAGAAGTGATGGCACTTCATTACCATAAATAGAAAAGGCCTGAAATATTGATTTAACATGAAAGGAAACAGTGATTTGGCCATTTAATTTCACTTTATTTAAAAGGACAAGAATATGCATAGTTTAAAAGGGACGTCACCCCAAAAATTAAAGTCTACTTCTCACTGTTGTTTTATTTTTTCTGTGGAGCACAAGTAGTTACCCGGCAGAATGTTCACGCTGCTCTTTTCTACACAACACCAATGAATAACTACAGATGTCAAGCTGAAATAAGCACTATAATAGTCATCAAAACGACTTATTCAGAGTCTTCTGAAGCTGTAAGTTCTCCATTCATTTTCAACAGTAACTGCTAAACTTTTAAAGACAGACCTGTTGTGAGAGCAACATTAAAATATATGCTTTTGCTGAACCCATCTGTTCATGTTAATTCAACTTATTTTTAGAATAATCATGTTTAGTAGAGGAATTTATGGTGAAAAACTACGTTACCCATAATGCTTTACAGAAAATTCCACCAATCAGAGTGACACAAGTTCATCCATTCTTTCCTAACATTGGGATCAGAAGGAAGGCAATGCAAAGATGCAATTCCACAACTCCTTCATGTCTTTATCGGAGCCATCTTTATCGTTTGGTTTCTGTGTAGACCTGCGTGTTCGCCGCTCTCGTTATTTACACTACATACATGAATCGGTGAGCGGGGCTAAACAGGCAGCGCTGTAGAAGCAGGTATTGATCTCCCTCTGCGGAGGCGGTGCTTATCCACACTATTACATCATAAAGTGGCACATTCCACAAGCTGTCATTTTGGCAGACTGCCTTTAATATAACCTGTTTTTAGACTAAAGAGAAAGTTTTGAGTTCTGAAACATACAGGATGTTTTTATAGCACAATGACCTCTTATATGTTAAAAGATCAAGTGAATTTTGATTTCTCAGTTCATGACCCCTTCAAATTGATAGTTCAAATCAATCTGCAAACTTTTCTTAATGCAATATCAATGCAACATGAAACTGCTGGTTCTTATTGTGCAAACAGGCTGTCTCATCATCCACTGGTCCTCAACACCAGGGCTTTAACCAGGCTTGACAATCAGAGTGATTGCAGGTCTCCCAAACACAAGGTCTCCAGACTGATCGTGTCCCTACAGCAGCCAGACTCGCTTCTAGCTCTGTCTGACTAACAGGAATCAATGAGAGCGAGGCCCCTCGGGAAAGCCAGCGCTGAGGCGAAACCTTCAGTCGATTGTAATTCAGCTGGTGGAATGCCATTATTACGAGAGAAGATACCGCAGCCTGCCAGAATACAGCAACACAATGAGCAATATTACAGCACATGCGCATCCGACCAGGTGTTTGACTGCCAATCACGTACAAATGAGCCATCGGCTGGCGGAGAACAAACTGTCACAGAGCTTTTGTTGTTAACAATAGCGACCGGCTGAGAGGTCTGACACTACAACCACCACTTACTCGCTTCCACTGTGTGCTTTGAGAGGGTCTCGATTCCTGTGTCAATTTGATATCACCTCCGCTGAAAGCCGAACCCTGTCATTTAGAGGGTCTCCGGGTGACTCTTTGATAAGAGAGACAACAAGCGAGATATGAAGCTAAAATACCGGCGACTGGGAGGTCATTTCAGCCACAGCAAACACACAATCATCCAGAAGCTGCGAGTCGAGAAAGCATTTGGGGAATTTGCTGTTAGTCCCGTTTGCGAAACATTAAACATCAAAATGTGTTGTGCTTTAGACTTAAATTGATTAGGAAAGGCATGATGTTATATGCTTTTTGCCTGGCTGATGATAAAATGAGCCAAAAATCCCTTAGACTTACATTGAGCCATACCTTGAGAATTGAGGATAGACTTAAGCTGGCTGCACACTAGATGATTTTCAAATCTTAACCGATTTTAAAACCATGGGAGACCACAGACATGAAGACAGTTCAACTGATTTTTAGCCTTATAATCCTCTGAACGCGCACACTAGATGATTTGAGCAGACCGCACACTTGAAGATTGTAGGAACGATTTCACAGTGACACATGATCTCTTCATTGGGCTTCCTCTGACTCACAGAGACTCGCGAGATCAAACGTGACTAGAGAAGAAAAACAAATAGAGGACAATCGATGTTGTCAGCTGGCTCTCCTGGCACGTGTTCTGTTTCACAGTGAAAAACAAAGTATACAAAAGAATATGGATGATGTTCTCTGCTTTCACGGCATGTTTGTGGCTGTCAGGTTTCAGCTATAGAAGCACGCAACATCCGGTGAGTGACGCTTGCTCGCTCTCATTGGCTATCGCAGGTATCACGCCAGAGGCAGCCCGATGAAGAGAAACATGTTTGATATTTACGATTTGAGTTCGGCGACGCTCCGTCTCGATCGGGAGCAGATAAATAATCATAATGACCCCACGCAATAGAGGATTTTTGGACAAAAAATCACTTGCGACAAGCCGTGAATCGGGCCACACCCCCCGATCATTCGGGGGTGCAAATCGGGCTTAAAATCCTCTAGTGTGCGACCAGCCTTAAAAAAACACCTAGCAACCCAGAACTCTGCAAACTAACAAGTTAACAATCACTCAGAACAACTTTAGTAAACACATAGCAAATCCTTGGCAACCACCCAGAACAACCTAACAACCTTGCTAAAAAGAATGTAATGAAATTTACAGATTAAATTTGATAATTTAGTTGAAATGGAATATTTTTAAACAAATCATTTAGATTATTACAATAATAATCTCTCTATATATATATATACACACCTACTGGACAAATCTGTATAATTTTACCTTACATACAGATTGCATTTCATAATGTAGTTCAAATGTAATAATATTTAAATATCAGTTCATTATAATTTTTTTAAGACATTACTAAATTAATTATATATATACAGTAGTCAACATTTGAAGTGGATCAATAAAGTTCATAAAAGTTGTCCTAAGACAAGAACACATTTTGATTTTATGTTTTAGGACAACTTTGATGAAAGGTTTTGATCCACTTCAAATGTTGACTACTGTATGTATGTATATACTGTGTGTGTGTGTGTGTGTGTGTGTGTGTGTGTGTGTGTGTGTGTGTGTGTGTGTGTGTGTGTGTGTGTGTGTGTGTGTGTGTACTGGTTTTAGTGGTTTACGGGGACAAAATTTGTTTAATAACATGGGTATGACAGAGGTATTACAATTTGAAGGTGTTTTATGAGGACACTGCCTATGTCCCCGTAACTCAAAAGGCTTAAAAAACATACTAAATGGTGTTTTTTTGAAAATCTAAAAATGCACACAGTCTCCTGTGAGGGCTAAGTTTAGGTGTAGGGTAGGTGTAGGGCAATAGCACATACAGATTGTTCAGTATAAAAACCATTACGCCTATGGAGAGTCCCCGTAAACCAAGAAACAAACATGTGTGTGTGTGTGTGTGTATATATATATATATATATATATATATATATATATATATATATATATATATATATATATATATATATATATATATATATACGTATATAAAATTGTACATATATTTACAGAAATCATTTAATTAATAATCTATACATAAACCTATTTAAAAAAATCTCCAAGATTACATTTTAAAACAGTTTAAATTTAATACTTCAATATTATTTATTACATATTTATTTGTAAGTTACTAAATTAAAACTCTATATATCTGTAAATTGGTAGATTTTTGAATACATTTGTGGATTATATAAAATTGTTCACATTTAATAGTGATATTTTAATATAATTTGTTCAAAAATATATTCATATAAATGACTAAACTGGTAATATATCTATAAAATAATTTCACCAAAATTACAATTACATTGTATAAAATATAATTTGTTTTAATTATTTTTTAAATATATATTTCTGTGTATAAATTATTACATTTATTATTCATTTTGAGTGGAAAAAGGTTCTTTAGATTTTTAAATGTTCTTTACATTTTTAAAAATGGTTCTTTTAAGAACTGATCACTGAAAAGTAACCAAAAACACTGCACAGTAGACTGCCCACCTGAAGATGTGGTAAAGTCACTATAATGCATGGACTGTCACAGCTTGATCTAATTACATTTTTTATTTACATTGTATGAAAAACGGCTGTCACTTGGGACAGATTTGTTTGCATATTCCGCATAAGAAAAAGGTTGTTTCGTACAGTCCATGCTGTGTGAATGTGGCTTACTGTGAAGAATATACCGCGTGTAGGATAAGAGCTTTACACTGCAGTATTTTCACATATGGTAAGACGTTGCTGCTCACTCACTGAGATAAGATGGGTTTGCTTTGCTGCGCACACTGAGGAACAGTTAGAGCGATCCGTGGCAGATGTCTGGGTGAAACCACGGTAAACCGACTCAATCAGCCGCGCTCTTGCGGGAACGTGGAACATGTGGAAATTGGAGGGCATAATTAGCCGATTTCCTTCATGAAATTACGCATCTGCGAGGGGTGATTGGACCACCATGTCAATTTGAGACCTTGATCCAAGGCTAATTGCGTATCCCAGAAAACCCCACCCAGGGACACGATTGAAGTTAATCTGACAAAATTCACCCTTCTGACTGCAGACAGCTCGACGGTATAGTGTGTGATCCCCTCAGAGCCAAACACGACCTGCACTCTTTACAAGATACATACCCTGCTTTATACTGCAGCCTCGGAGGCGTGCATGAGACTATATGAGACACATTATTAAAAACATCATAAAACATCCGGAAAAGGGAGAACAGAAAAATATGAAGGCTATTGGGAGTGGAATACAAGCACACTGCTTATTGCAAACATACTGTATAGTACACAACCTAACCTAGCCTAGTAGTATGCATTCATTTACTATGTTGTATCTGCATATATAGTTGCATGCATAAATATAGTTTAAATTGAATAATAATTACATTTTTATATTATTAAATATATAAATTATAAATTGCTTAAACTAATAAGTTATATATCTACATCAGTAAATATATAGAATTTCACAACATTTTTAGATTACATTGTATAATACAGTTAAAATTCAATAAAGCTATTTTTATATTAATTATAAATGCATTTTTATATAAATGGCTAAATTAATGACATCTATAAAGAATGTTACCAAATGTATAGATTACATTGTATATAATTTAATATTTGAAAAATATATAAGTTTTCAAATAACTAAAAAAAAAGTTATTCATTTATGGGGCAGCCATATGTCATTTATATATCTATATGCATCAATCTATAGCATTTAGCCAAATGTATATATATTCTCATTTTATTTATTTATTTATTTACTAATTTATTTCAAATACAAATCATTTTATAATAGTTTAAACTCAATAACAATATTTTAATATAATTTAATAATAAAATGTTTTTATATAAATTACTAAACTAATAACTTATATATTTACATCTGTAAATCTATGGCTTTTTACTAAATGTACAGATTCCATTGTATAATATTGCAATATATGCAATAAATATTTTAATAATTTTTAATATTATTTAATTATAAAAGTATTTATATAAATACCTAAATTAATAATCAAATTTATAAATGACACTGTATGCAACTGAAATATTGTATATACAAATAATAAAATCAGCTAGAATTTATTAAATAATTGAAAAAATGGCAGCCATACATAATTTGTCTATAAATCTATAGAATTTCACTAATTTTGTAGATTCCCACTGTATAAAATAATTAATTTAATAAAGATATTTTAATATTAATATTAATTATAAATTTATTTATATTTTATATGAATGACAACATTTTTTATACATTTATGTATAAAGAATCTTACCAAATTTATAGATTACATTGTATAAAATGCAAATATTACATTTAAATAACTAATATACCAAATAAATTAACAATTGTTCCGTTATTTACTGTGTAAATAATACACTGTAAATTAAATATGTATTATATAACTGGTTTAAATTCAAGAAATTTGTTCATCTTATTTACTATAAATGTTATTATATACAGTAAATCATTATAAGCTATCCATCTCTGTCGATATAGATACCGGCCATTAAAAGAAAGAGAGAGAGAGAGAGAGAGAGAGAGAGAGAGAGACAGAGAAAGACGAGGCACAGAATATAAAGGCATGCCTAAACCCTGCTTAAATTCATCCCCAGGCTGAATAATAAAATATATCCATATGAGAAATGAGAGGCTGGGGGATGATGAAACTTTTAAATCCGTGGTTTTATGCTGTTTTGTGGTGGGTGAATAAATTACTTGTCATGCACGGACCGGGCCAAAATGGCTTCATTTGAAAAATTGAGAAAGAAAGGGAGAAAAATCACAACCACATTAGTGTTTGCACACACACTTTAAATTCTTCATGAGAGTCCCAGTCTTCTTTAAAGTCAACACGAAATCAAAATTGACCCTATTTGCTTGATTCCTACATTTATTCATATAATTGCATTAAATATCTTGTTTCAATTAGAAAAAAAACCATCTGGGTTTGTAATACATTATTAACTCAACTTCAATGCATCGTATCTGGATCATAAAACATTCATATGTAAATCTAAAGTCATTAATAAAATTACTTTTTACAATACTAATTCATCGACCCCTTGTGAGGGCAGTTTCTTTGAAACGGCTGAACTTTTGTCAGATGTCAGGACAGCTCTTGTCATGTCAGGACGTCTCTGAAGTCTTCGAGAGCGAGAGGGTCAGTCAAAGGTTTCCATCAAAGTCAACAGACGGGAAGCACGGGACAGCGTCTTTCCCTGCGGAGCGACGGGTCTTAACCCCGAGAACTGTGCACTTTAGCAGCAGGGATGGATGCATTTACACTTAAGATGTTTTCAAAAATGTATCTGAAAATTATTCTCAGTTTGTGATATTTTAATTGGAATTTGGACTACAAATCCTAAAACTAAGAATCAAAACTCAGACTTTTTAGCAGAACACACAAAAAAAAATTGACATTGCTTATAGCACTTTTGACAATACACATTTATTCAAAGCAGCTTGACAGTAAATCATGATGTTATTATTTACCAGATTAGAGCTGTGATAATACAAGCAATCAAACAGTTGAGATATGCTATATACTGTAGCTGTTATTTTAGTATCACTGAGACAATATCATAGTATTTTGAATATTAATAATGAATATTATTTTTTATTTATTCTGTTTTCATTTTAGTCATGGTAATTTTGTGGTGCATTTTGTCATTTTTACTTCATTACTTCACACACATTTAATTGTGTCATAATTCCATACAATTTTTCACACGCTTTCATTAAAATAACTTGTTCCGCCTCAGAAACCTATTTTCTTTTCTGCTGACATCATCGTATTTTACCATCCAATCATATGTCATTAAATTACATTAAGCCCCACCCCCTTTTTCTCATTGAATGTTCTATTTTTACTTATAAAGATGTCACATTATGTAAGTAAAATGGGTTGCAAACTCATTTTATGTTGACTTGAAGTTGTCAGTAAACATCTATATTAGCAAAAACAAAGAAATGTTAAAAGTAGAAGGTGAGAGGAAACACAATGGACAAGCAGCCTAAATCCCCTTGTGTCGCGGCCGCTCTGTAACACACACACAGCTGTATTTCTCTGGTGTTCAGACTCAGCTAATCAGCACTGGCTGACAGTTACATCTATCACGCAGCTGGCCGGGCCTTGATTCATTACCAGCCGCCAGCTGCCGTTTCGGAGCAGATCTGGGCTCGGCTCATCCGGCCTGGCAGGTGGGAAGCTTCTGTGGCATTTGTCTTTCCTAAACAGTAAAGTTGTCCGAGCTTGTTAAGGAGAATAGAGTCCACTTGCAGCGGGATCAATGGCTGTAGTCAATCTGCAGACATCAATGAAGGCAAGAAAGTATGGATGTTCTGCTGCCTCGGCCTAATCGTACATCCACTAGCCAATGCGCATTGACAGCTTTTCAGTAGGTCACTTTGAGAAAGCGTAATCTGACTGAAATGACAGTTCCCAGCTAATGAGTGTCCAAAACACTGTCTGAAACCTGCTAAAACATCATAACTAACCACCTATTTCTTTTTCACACCAAAAGTATGTTGAGCTCTCAAAGCTGTACCTCTCTTCAAATAAAAAGTGTTATCACACCATTCTTCATTCTAGAGCTTCCCTTGAAGTCTTCATCTTTATATGAGTTCTCGAGGCTTTTCCATTTAGAAGCACTTCTACGCTCTTGTGTTTCTGCTCATAATAACGCCAGTATTGGTTTTGCAATTTATTTCAAGCGTGACACTCCTGACCTCCCTCTAAAGATGTTTTCTGCAAGGCTTAAAGTAAAAATAAAAGCAAGCGAAGCGGAACTCTGCAGATGGTAAAAGTGCTTTTAGGAAGTCGAGGCAGATGTACCCACACATATTCCGCTCTGTTGTCAATAAGGTGGATTGTGGAATTAAAACCACCTGAGAGAGATTTATCTTCATGTTCCTGAAGGCAGAAAAGTAGAATGGATAAGTTGAAACATGCTATACTGTAGGGCTGAGTGATACAGCTAGAAAAATACATTTTTAATATAACTTATGCATTTGATCAGAAACCCTTTAATGCAATCAGTCAAATGCAATAAAAATATAGTTCAAATTAAGTTTCCACATTGTTTTCCAGCAAATGAGCACAACTAAGAGTGATATTTAATCATTTTTATATGCATATCATAATGTGTAAGAATTAATCTGGTAACACGTTACTTGAAGCCTTTAAATTCAATGGATTCTAAAAGTATTTTAATGCATTAATTATGCACATTATAATGCAATCTCGTGAATAATTGTAACCACGGTTATAATTCATTATAATACTTTTCTATTTATTGTTACACTTTTAGAACGTAAAATGCATTAAAATATGACAAACAACCAATTTCAGATTTGAACAAGATTCTGCAAATATTATAATGCATTTTAACTTTTGTTACAATTATTTATGAAAAGATGTAATGCATTATATGATGTAAAAACAAATTAATACCTTTATTTAACCAGGAAAAGATAATTTTTAAAATACATTTTACATACTTTATAATGCATTATACATAAAAGCTTTAAGTACAGTGTTAACAAAAATACTGGTTTATGTGAATCGATTCTTTTAAACTAGTTACTTAAATGAATCACATACCTACCTACCTACATACCTACATACACACTGTGGTGTGAAAAAGTGTTGGCCCCCTTCCTGATTTTTAATTTTTTTGCATGTTTGCCACACTTTAATGTTTCAGATCATCAAACAAATTTAAATATTAATCAAAGATAACACAAGTAAACACAACATGCAGTTTTTAAATGAAGGTTTTTTTTTATGAAGGGAAAACAAAATCCAAACCCACATGGCCCTGTGTGAAAAAGTGTTTGCCCCCCACCCCCTGTTAAAACATAACTGTGGTTTATCTATGGAGCGAAATTTGTGCCAATATTCATCAAACAAATCCAGCATTTTGCAAATAAACACAATCTGCTTTGCAAAGAAAAACTCGAGTTTCAAACAAACGCAAACTGATTTGCAAATACAAAACTCTATTTGAGAGAAAAATTGTGTTTTACAACTGTGAGACTCATTTGCCTTTTTATGACCAAATGTGACTTGATTTTCTCACAAATGCGTGCAGGCAGATTTTCTCACATGTGTTCAAACAGATTTTCTCACAAATGCAATCCAAACAGCAGATGGCGCTGTTGGTCAATTTACGCAAAACACCTGTTTACCTTTTCAAGGAATACAGCAGACCAACATGAGTGGGGAACATTTACTATAAAATTACTATATATTGTTATACCCCTGCATTGTTTTGAATGTTAAACTAGTGTATCAACATACAGTATGTAGCCTATATATTCTATATCCTGCGATCCAACAGAGGATAAGAGGTACAGAGAATGGATCAGTTTTTATAGAGAAAGACTACCTACTTAAATGTTTAGCAATGTCACTACTGATTTTTGAACTAATCAATCAAGGTTCTAGTTTCTTGTTTATTTGTCACATACACAATCATACAGGGTATAATCAGTAGTGAAATGTAGGTCAGGACGGGTCCGCTCAATGGACAGTGCAAAAAAAAAAAAAAAAAGATAAGATGATACATAACACAGGAGCATATATTTAAATATAGGTAGGAATAAGATAAAAAAAATAAGTAAAAACAATAAAATAAAATGAGTAAAATGTGCAATGAACTAAAATGTGCAATACAGTCTACTGTGGATTTAATAAATATTAATATAACCAGGGATGTGCAAGAGGAATGTGTAAACAGGTTGTACCGGGTATGTACACATAGCAGCAATGCGGATGATGGAGAATGATGGGTGTTACAGTTAATTAAATTGAGTCCTGTAGATGTTATGAGACTGCGTTTAGGAGCCTGATGGCCTGAGGGTAGAAGCTCCTCCTCAGTCTCTCAGTTTTTACCATCACGCTTCTGAAGCGCTTGCCAGATGGCAGTGAGATGAAAAGATGGTTACCGGGGTGATTTGAGTCCTTGGTTATTTTTACAGCTCTGCTTTTTCAATCATGTTAACAACTTTACAGCACTTACTGTGAATTTCACTAACATTGTAGTGGGGACGCTTTGTGAAAACACCTAGGCTAAATGGTTAATTATAGAAATAGTAAGACAGAAACTCACCTGTTCCCCACTCATGTTGGTCTGCTGTATTCCCTGAAAAGGTAAACAGGTGTTTTGCGTAAATTGACCAACAGCGCCATCTGCTGTTTGGATTGCATTTGTGAGAAAATCTGTTTGAACACATGTGAGAAAATCTGCCTGCACGCATTTGTGAGAAAATCAAGTCACATTTGGTCATAAAAAGACAAATGAGTTTCACAGTTGTAACACACAATACATATTTGTCCATACCTCTGCATTTTCTCTAAAATAGAGTTTTGTATTTGCAAATCAGTTTGCGTTTGTTTGAAAGTCGAGTTTTTTGCAAAGCAGATTGTGTTTATTTGCAAAACGCTGGATTTGTTTGATGAATATCGGCACAAATTTCGCTCCATATTTATCACACCTGAGTTCAGTTTCTCTAGCCACATCCAGGCCTGATTATTGCCACACCTGTTCGCAATCAAGAAATCACCTAAATAGGACCTGCCTGACAAAGTGAAGTAGACTAAAAGATCCTCAAAAGCTACACATCATGTTGAGATCCAAAGAAATTCAGGAACAAATGAGAAAGAGAAAGTAATTGAGATCTATCAGTCTGGAAAAGGTTATAAAGCCATTTCTAAAGCTTTGGGACTCCAGCGAACCACAGTGAGGGCCATTATCCACAAATGGTGAAAACATGGAACAGAGGTGAACCTTCCCAGGAGTGGCCGGCCGACCAAAATGACCCCAAGAGCGCAGCGACGACTCATCCAAGAGGCCACAAAAGACCCCACAACAACATCTAAAGAACTGCAGGCCTCACTTGCCTCAGTTAAGGTCAGTGTTCATGACTCCACCATAAGAAAGAGACTGGGCAAAAATGGCCTGCATGGCAGAGTTCCAAGATGAAAACCGCTGCTGAGCAAAAAGAACATAAAAGCTCATCTCAGTTTTGCCAGAAAACATCTTGATGATCCCCAATACTTTTGGGAAAATACTCTGTGGACTGACGAGACAAAAGTTGAACTTTTTGGAAGGTGTGTGTCCCATTACATCTGGCGTAAAAGTAACACAGCATTTCAGAAAAAGATCATCATACCAACAGTAAAATATGGTGGTGGTAGTGTGATGGTCTGGGGCTGTTTTGCTGCTTCAGGACCTGGAAGACTTGCTGTGATAAATGGAACCATGAATTCTGCTGTCTACCAAAAAATCCTGAAGGACAATGTCCGGCCATCTGTTCGTGACCTCAAGCTGAAGCGAACTTGGGTTCTGCAGCAGGACAATGATCCAAAACACACCAGCAAATCCACCTCTGAATGGCTGAAGAAAAACAAAATGAAGACTTTGGAGTGGCCTAGTCAAAGTCCTGACCTGAATCTTATTGAGATGCTGTGGCATGACCTTAAAACGGCGGTTCATGCTCGAAAACCCTCCAATGTGGCTGAGTTACAACAATTCTGCCAAGATGAGTGGGCCAAAATTCCTCCACAGCGCTGTAATCGCAAATGCTTGATTGCAGTTGTTGCTGCTAAGGGTGGCCCAACCAGTTATTAGGTTTAGGGGGCAAGCACTTTTTCACACAGGGCCATGTGGGTTTGGATTTTGTTTTCCCTTCATAATAAAAAACTTCATTCAAAAACTGCATGTTGTGCTTACTTGTGTTATCTTTGATTAATATTTAAATTTGTTTGATGATCTGAAACATTAAAGTGTGGCAATCATGCAAAAAAATAAAAAATCAGTAAGGGGCCAACACTTTTTCACACCACTGTGTGTATATATATATATATATATATATATATATTACATAATATAAAGTAGAAAAACAGATAATCTCCTGCCATAAAATTTCTAGTACATTTTCTATTTATTAAAATATGTACATTAAAAAATTATATAAATTAATAATAAATGCAAAATTCAAACAAAGACTTCCATGAACAGTAGGAGTGATGTTACAACAAATCACTGAGTTTTGAAATTCATTGAAACAGACTGTTTGAACAGAACCATATTTTAAATCAGAGACACCATTAACATGTCTTAATACTCTTTTACTCGAGAGTATGCATAAATCATCTAAGAGAGTTTAGGAAGTGCATTAAAACCTCTTTATACAAAACTGCATCCTGAATCCTTTGTAGGTTTTGTAAATTGTCCATATTATGATGATTGTCACCTCATCTATGAACTTTTGTCTGTAGATGGCTACAGAAATAAAATGAACAAGTGAAATTCCTGTTAACTGGCGACATATGTTGCGTTTGATGTCCTGTGGTTGAGTCTCTCACATTTGAGAGCTGATAATGATGAGGAGTTAACACACTGTCAAAGATCGTGATAGCTAAAGTCACCCGAGGGACAGTTATGATACTCCAGCAATACATTACGTAACTGTGCTAATAAGTTGATTAGAAGGAAAAACCTTGTATACACTACAAAATATTTTTCCTCAGTATTTTTGTATTGCTTTACAGTACAAATATATAAACACTGTTAAATCAAAATGCATTTACACTTGAGAAACAAGATACCTCAAGATAAGTATTTTTTTTTTTTAAAAAAAGCATAAAAATTCAATTACTTTTTGCTTTAAAAAAAAAAAATCTGTCTATTGGTTAAGAAAAATATACTTGTTTTCCCTTTAAATTAAGCTTATTTTTCAGACCATATAGGTGCATCTTAATAAATTAGAATGTCGTGGAAAAGTTCATTTATTTCAGTAATTCAACTCAAATTGTGAAACTCGTGTATTAAATAAATTCAATGCACACAGACTGAAGTAGTTTAAGTCTTTGGTTCTTTTAATTGTGATGATTTAGGCTCCCATTTAACAAAAACCCACCAATTCACTATCTCAACAAATTAGAATACTTCATAAGACCATTAAAAAAAAACAGTTTTAGTGAATTGTTGGCCTTCTGGAAAGTATGTTCATTTACTGTATATGTACTCAATACTTGGTAGGGGCTCCTTTTGCTTTAATTACTGCCTTAATTCGGCGTGGCATGGAGGTGATCAGTTTGTGGCACTGCTGAGGTGGTATGGAAGCCCAGGTTTCTTTGATAGCGGCCTTCAGGTCATCTGCATTGTTGGGCCTGGTGTCTCTCATCTTCCTCTTGACAATACCCCATAGATTCTCTATGGGGTTCAGATCAGGCGAGTTTGCTGGCCAATCAAGCACAGTAACACCATGGTGAACCAGCTTTTGGTACCTTTGGCAGTGTGGGCAGGTGCCAAGACCTGCTGGAAAATGAAATCAGCATCTCCATAAAGCTTGTCAGCAGAAGGAAGCATAAAGTGCTCTAAAATTTCCTGGTAGATGGCTGCGTTGACTGTGGACTTCAGAAAACACAGTGGACCAACACCAGCAGATGACATGGCAGCACAAATCATCACTGACTGTGGAAACTTCACACTGGACTTCAAGCAACATGGATTCTGTGCATCTCCACACTTGCTCCAGACTCTGGGACTTTGATTTCCAAATGAAATGCAAAATTTACTTTCATCTGAAAAGAGGACTTTGGACCACTGAGCAACAGTCCAGTTCTTTTTCTCCACAGCCCAGGTAAGATACTTCTGACGTTGTCTCTGGTTCAGAAGTGGCTTGGTAGCCCTTTTCCTGAAGACGTCTGAGCGTGGTGACTCTTGATGCACTGACTCCAGCTTCAGTCCACTCCTTGTGAAGCTCTCACAAGTGTTTGAATCAGCTTTGCTTGACTGTATTCTCAAGCTTGCGGTCATCCCTGTTGCTTGTGCACCTTTTCCTACCCAAATTCTTCCTTCCAGTCAACTTTGCATTTAATATGCTTTGATACAGCACTCTGTAAACAGCCACACCTTTCAGTAATGACCTTCTGTGACTTACCCTCTTTATGGAGGGTGTCAATGTTCATCTTCTGGATCATTGCCAAGTCAGCAGTCTTCCCCATTATTGTGGTTTCAAAGAACAAGAGATACCCAGAATTTATACTGTATGGATGGTCATTTATTGAAACTCAAATGTAAATATTCTAATATTCTGAGATACTGATTTTTAACTTTCATGAGCTGTAAGCTCTAATCATCAAAATTAAAACAAACAAAAAAAAAAACTTTTGAAATGTTTTACTTTACATGTAATGAATCTAAAATATATGAAAGTTTCACTTTTTGAAATAAGTTACAAGAAAAAATGAACTTTTTCACGACATTCTAATTTATTGAGATGCACCTGTATATGGTTTTAAGCATAAAACCACTTTTGATCAATTTTGCAGAAAATAAGACTTAATATATTTTGCTTCTCAAGTAAATGTATCTTAATTTAAAACATTTATACTGTAAAACGAGTCAAAAATACTAAATAAGAAACGTTCTTGCAGTGCATAAACCAAATTGTGTCATGCATGTTATGTGATTTGTACTAATGCTCTGATTGGTTGACTGCAAGTTCGAATTGTGTCTTTGTTTGCATTTAAATGAGTTTTCTCCATTTGCAATCTTGATAAAGACCTATATGTGCTGAAACCCATTGGCAAAATAAAGAATAGATTTCTACCAGCCTCATATTTTGATTCTTTCATTTCTCCACTCCACATATAAACCAAATTACAAACATATTAACATCCAATGCGTTTGAAAATACATTTACATATGCATATTACTGCAGTGGCTTAAAAACACACTACATAACTTCTTTATTTTCACCGACTAGATCTACTTTCTATAGATCTGACTGCATCGAAATGTCACCACCTATGATGTTAGAAACACTATATGGGGCAGTTGTGGCCTAACGGATAGAGAGTCAGACTTGTAACCCAAAGGTTGCGGGTTCGAGTCTCAGGTCCGACAGGGATTGTAGGTGGGGGGGGAGTGAATGAACAGTGCTCTCTCCACCCTCAATACCAAGACTGAGAACCCTTGAGCAAGGCACCGAACCCCCAACTGCTCCCCGGGCGTGTGTTCACAGTGTGTGTGTGTTCACTACTGTGTGTGCACTTGGATGGGTTAAATGCAGAGCACAAATTCCGAGTATGGGTCACCATACTTGGCCACACGTTGCGTCACGTCCTTTCCTTCCTTCCTTTCCTATATGGGTTGTGCTTTGCAATTTGCACCATCTTTTCCCCTGTGGCATTCAATAGACATCACTTGGCAGCTGTCTGTGCAGGTCACAACCCCGAAATAACAGAACCCTGTGTTTAATCTATAGACAGAGTTTGGCTTCCTTGGAATGTAATGGCTTCATTAGGCCCTTCAAACCTAGCAGACGCGTGTTTCTCTCTTGAATTCCTGTGGGAACGGCAGCTCTGAAACCGCTGCCCTGCCCTGGACCTCTGAGTTTTGGTAGCGTATAATGTGTTCAGCAGCGGGCTCATTAGCGCTAGCCTAGACGCATACAGCTGAGGTGGTTACAGAGGATGGCTAGTTTAGATGTAAGTAAGGACATATTATGGACGAACACGTTGGACAAAGAGAAAAGAGCAGAAAGATGGAAAAAATGTGGAAAAAAATCTCAAATGTCTCCAGCTCATCCTTTAGTCCAATCACAGTATTTTGTGAAAACTCAGGCCATTCGAGAATAGCAGAGCTCATTCTGCAAATACGAAGTGCATAGAGGACCTGAAGAACAAAAGCCCAGCTGCTGAAATGGCCATTTCACACAGCTTTTCCAAAACTATTGGGAAAGCCCATGATGGATGTAAATGCAATTATCAATGGCCCATTGGCATGGTAATTAAGGCTAATGTCTATTAACATCTATTGCTACTTGCTCCTCAGAGAACTGTGCTCACTAACCTCATCCTGGCAGCTGTCTCGATGCTTATTAATTTGAATCTACACAGGTAAAAGACTTATAAGAAACCTAAAAGGCTGAAATGACAAACTGTTGCCTACCTGGACAAAGAAACACAATATGAATCCATTAGCATGTAGACAAAATTAGGCAACTTTTATGAATAAGCAGTCAGTCACACGCTAGCAGTTGTACACTATTAAAAGAAATGTTATAAACAATTATTGAAGTATTTCAGTACTTCTAAATTTATTGTTTAATTCAAATATTTGCAATTTCTAAAGGTGCAATATTTTTTTTCCAGAAACAGGTGATTTTAAAAGTGGCAAGGTTATATTACACTGGTTGTTGAATGTATCGCAACAGTTCAGAAATGTCCAGTGAGTGGCGCTAAAAGAATAATGATCTCAAATTTGAAAATAATGTATCACCTACACTAAACCCTGCCCTAAACCTAAACAAACATGAAATAAAAATGCATTTACAATGCCATTTTAGCTTGCATCTACAAGACTTTGTGCTCCTTTATCGATACTTATGTTTTACGACACTCCAAATCGCAAGTGCAATCTTGTACCAGGTGCGCTACCGAACAAGTTTACCATTTACATTTACGCATTTAGCAGACGCTTTTATCCAAAGCGACTTACATTGCATTCAGGATATACATGTTTTATCACTATGTGTGTTCCCTGGGAATCGAACCCACAACCTTTTGCGCTGCTAACGCAATGCTCTACCACTGAGCCACAGGAACACAATATCTGAAAAGCAGTGCATGTGTGATGAAAACATCAAAACGCATTAGTTTACAAAACATGCACGATGGTAAAAGTGTTTTGAGGTCATAACATATTGTTCATGCAACAAAAAGTCATTAATCAATAATAATTTTATCTGCTATACATTTGTGTGGAATTAAAGTAAGAAACTGCAGTGAATTGTACACATTAGTATGTTTTTGGAGTTATTCAAACTAACCTGTATTGGAATTCCAAATTAATTTTAGGAGGAACAAGTTGATACATTATTGATACACTTGTTTACTCCATTTAAACAAAGTTTTTAAAGAGTAAACTGTGAGCGATGCAGTTTTTATTTTCCCCTCGGGGAAAATAAGACAGTCTTGGTGTGACTAGAAGCCATACACATCATGTTGTCTGAGATCATTAGTAAGTAAGTATAGCAAGAGTCATCTGCACAAGAATGAATGCAATGAGACAGAATACTTCACCCAATTATAGATACCTCACAACAGCCACACATAATACAGGTTAATCCAGCCTATTTCTCACCCAACTATGAGATGACTGATATAAAACAATGCTACAATCACAACACTGCCATAATCCATCTAGTTTGGAGGTTCATTATAGTCTTTGCATGCAAGAGAAATCTACTTCTGTGCAATCTGTGCTTTATACATCCCTACGCTACTCACAATATACTTTTAATTAATACAATTTTCCTGGAAACTTTAAGACTGTTTAGTTTAGCTAATTTTGCTGGTTTAGGCAAGATTCAAACCCCTATGGAACATTTTAATGAAACTTGAATGAAACTTGAAGAGTCTGACCAGCTTTGACGAATAAACTGCTTTTATCAGCACTACAGCTCAATGCATCAAAGCATGCACGCTAACCGCTAGGTCATGACATCTATTCACTTTCAGACAGCGAATACAGTCATGCTCAAGAGTAAAAAATGGCCCTTAATTAAACTCAAGGTTTCATAGAATAAACTGGTGTTAATGTTTATAGCTCCAAAAGGGCAACTGCTATCTGATACACGGTGATTTGCTGAAGTAGTGACAAGAAAAGAGGAAGATCTCAATTGTCTTGGCCATTAGCGGAAACTACAATGAGGACATCATTGTTGCAAAGCTATTGACTTTTCATTCGCTTGTTGTATGACATTCATTTAGTGGCTAATTGCATGCTTGTTCAATTATTTTCTCTCCGTTTTAATCCACCTCTCGCGTTACAGCTGGGAGACTTGAACCTGCAGTTTGGGAAATGAAAAATAAAGACTCCTCCACAAAGTCAACAAAACAACTGCAAACAAAAGCCAGGAGAACTCATACAGGCATGTTCACGTCTGTGCTTAGACTGTCTCCATCTATGTTTTACCTTCTTTTGTTTGAATTCAGTACAGTGACATTAAAAGCCAATCTTTCACTTTTGGAAACAAAATGTGTTCTTTATAAAGTCATGCCTAATTATTTCCCCCACAGTACAAACACTATAGTAAAACCATGGTTTATTTTGTATTTAATATGGTTTTAATGCAAAAAAAAAAAGTATAGTTAAACCATGGTTACTGTAGTAAAACCATGGTTAATATTGTAATTACAATGCTTCCACTGCAAATGCTGTGGGTGGTAAAATCATGGTTATTTTTGTGGATATGGTTTTACTGCTAAGAAAAATCACAGATAAACCATGGTACAATCATGGTTAGTTTGTATTTACCACAGTTTTACAACAAAAGCCATAGTTAAACAACCGTGGTTACTGTAGGACTATGATTAATTTAGCATTTACTATGGTTTTACTACAAAAACATAGTTAAACCATAGTTACAGTACTAAAATCATGGTTAATTTTGCCGTTACTATGGTTTTTATTACAAAAATCATAGTTAAACCATCATAGTTAAACAAAATCATAGTAAATCTATTACTAAAACCATAGCTAATTTTGTATTTACTATAGTTTTACAACAACAACAAAACATAGTTAAACCATGGTTACTGTAGTAAAACCATAGTTAATTTTGCAGTTACTATGGTTTTACTACAAAACTCATAATTAAACCATGGTTACTGTAGTAAAACCATGGTCATTTTTGTATTTACTAAAATCATGGTTAAACCACGATTAGTAAAAACATTACTTTTTTATTTACTATTGTTTTACTGCAAAAGAAACGTGGTTTCTGAAGTAAAACCATGGTTATTTTTTCTGTTTTTCATTGTTTAAAAATCATCCACTCATTTGGATATAGACACTCGACAAACTTGATGCAAAAAGAATCCCCAAACACTTCACCTTTCAGCTGGCTGCATATTCAAATGTGTAGCTTCTGGCTAGACTGTGGTTAACTACTTTAAATGAGGAGCAGCGAGTATCTTGAGTAGCTACAGTTTCTAAGTAGCTGTGAAACACTACGTGTGATGGTAAACACTGGAGTCCGGAGGATGCTAAAGTGGATGTTATTACACAAATGTGTGCCATTGCTCATGAATTTTGAATGCACAATTAAACAGTGCGATTAGTACAGCTGTGTGATATTTGCATTTGTGGAGCAGCGGGGTCTCTGGTAATAGCTATAATTCTATCACGTAGGGTGAAGAAGGGGGGAGGATTGTAGCGGAGAGGGGTTTTAGCGGAGGAGGAACTATGCGTTAAAGCCCATCATTATACTTCCTGTCCATCCGTGTCCTCCTCTCACCCATATTCCCTGCTTCTCTTCAGCCGCGGGTCTTTATTGATACTCCAGGGCACTTGATAGCTGACAGAACCATCATTCCTTTAGAGGAAGTGGTTAGCAGACTAGACAGTCTGTTTTACACCCTCCCATTCAATTTGCATGGCTGCTTAAGCAGCTTGCTGCTCTAAGTTTGCCTTTCTGGGGTAAACGTGCAATAAAATGTAATGAATGCCAACTAGAAGCAGACTACTACTATCTGGCGTACTTTAGTGCACTACTATGGTCCTAAACACCTGAATAGAGCTTTAAAATGCAGAGTGTACACTTGACCACATGGTGTATCTGGAAATATGCCCAGTCATAACACTCTTCTCCATCATCTGGGAAAATTCTCATCCAGCACCCGTACTATCAGCACTGGAGCTCCTCGGGGCTGCGTTCTCTCCCCACTGCTCTTCTCTCTCTACACGAACAACTGTACATCTAAAGACCCCTCTGTCAAGCTCCTGAAGTTTGCAGACGACACCACACTGATCGGCCTCATTCAGGACGGTGACGAGTCTGCTTACAGACAGGAGGTTAAGGAGCTGGCTGTCTGGTGCAGTCTTAACAACCTGGAGCTTAACACGCTCAAAACCATGGAGATGATCGTGGACTTCAGGAGAAACCCCCCTGCTCTCCCCCCACTCACCATCATGAACATGTTACCTGTTTCTGATGCAGAAAAGCTAGTTCATGCATTCATGACCTCTAGACTGGACTATTGTAATGCACTGCTAGGTGGTTGTCCAGCATCTTCAATAAACAAGCTACAGGTAGTCCAAAATGCAGCGGCTAGAGTCCTTACCAGGTCAAGAAAATATGATCATATTACCCCAATTTTACAGTCTCTGCACTGGCTACCTATTAAGTTCCGTATCAGTTACAAAATATTATTACTTGCCTATAAGGCCCTAAATGGTTTAGCTCCTGCATACCTAACTAGTCTTCCATCACGCTACAATCCATCACGCTCCCTAAGGTCGCAAAATTCTGGACTCTTGGTAGTACCTAGGATAGCAAAGTCTACTAAAGGAGGTAGAGCTTTTTCATATTTGGCTCCCAAACTCTGGAATAGCCTTCCTGATAACGTTCGGGGTTCAGACACACTCTCTCTGTTTAAATCTAGATTAAAGACACATCTCTTTAGCCAAGCATTCAAAGTCAAAAGTCAAAGTCAGCTTTATTGTCAATTCTGCCACATGTACCGTACATACATACAGAGAATTGAAATTGCGTTACTCTTACTCCCTGGTGCATACAGATAACACAAAACACAAACAGTAGAACGCAAAAATACAGATAAGTACAAATCAATATACATACACAAAATGCAACTATTACAATATACAAATAAGGACATGTAGGAAAAAAGTAAAACATTAAATAAAGAAAATAAAAATAATATAAAAAATGGATAAAGTGGCATATGGCACATGGCAGATAGTGCAAATCAGTGAAATAAACAAACAAACAGTGTAGAATATAAATGTAGTGCAAATAGCTTATTTTTACTATTTAAAGTGACAGTACAAGTGACAAGTGACCAGTGTTTGTCTCAGTGTGAGTGTGAGTGTGTGTGGTGGTGGTGGGGTGGGGGACCGAGTTCAGTGATTCGTGGGGTAAGAGAGGGGAGGGGGGGCAAGGACGGGAGGGAGTTCAGCTTCCTGACAGCCTGGGGGATGAAGCTGTCTTTCAGTCTGTTAGTCCTGGCTTGGAGACTCCTCAGTCTCCTCCCTGATGGTAGCAGACTGAGGAAGTTGTGTGTCGGGTGGGTGGGATCACCTGCAATGCTGAGGGCTTTGCGGGTGAGACGGGTGTTGTAAATGTCCTGGAGGGAGGGGAGAGAGACACCAACGATCTTCTCAGCTGCTCTCACTATCCGTTGAAGGGACTTGCGGCAGGACGCGTTGCAGGCGCCATACCACACAGTGATGCAGCTAGTCAGAATGCTCTCGATGGTGCCTCTGTAGAAGGTGCACATGATGGGGGCCGGGGCTCTGGCTCTTCTTAGTTTGCGGAGGAAGTAGAGACGCTGTTGTGCTTTCTTGGCTAGTGCTACAGTGTTGTTGGTCCAGGAGAGGTCCTCTGTGATGTGTACACCCAGGAACTTGGTGCTGCTCACTCGCTCCACGGTCGCACCATTGATGGTCAGAGGAGCATGCTGAGTGTGCACTCTCCTGAAGTCAACGACAATCTCCTTCGTCTTCTCCACATTCAGAGAGAGATTGTTGTCACTGCACCACCCGGCCAGGCGGCTCACCTCGCTCCTGTAGTTTGTCTCATCTCTGTTGCTGATGAGACCCACCACAGTCGTGTCATCCGCAAATTTAATGAAGCGGTTGGAGTTGTGTGACGGTGTGCAGTCGTGGGTAAGCAGAGTAAAGAGGAGGGGGCTCAGCACGCATCCCTGGGGGGCCCCCGTGTTCAGTGTGATGGTGCTGGATGTGTTACTGCCGACCCGTACTGCCTGAGGTCTCCCGGTCAGAAAGTCCAACAGCCAGTTGCACAGCGACGTATTGAGCCCTAGCTGTACCAGTTTATGGATGAGCTGTTGAGGGATGATTGTGTTGAATGCTGAACTGAAGTCTATGAACAGCAATCTGACATATGTGTCCGTTTTGTCTAGGTGTGTGAGGGCTGGGTGGAGGGCAGTGGCGATGGCATCATCGGTCGAGCGATTGGACCTATATGCAAACTGGAAGGGGTCCAGGGAGGGGGGGAGGACAGACTTGATGTGCTGCATGACTAACCGTTCAAAGCACTTCATGAGAATAGGGGTGAGTGCTACTGGACGGTAGTCATTGAAGCAGGATGGAGATGACTTCTTCGGGACTGGAATAATGGTGGTAGCTTTGAAGCATGTGGGGACAACAGCCTGACTTAGTGAGATGTTGAAAATGTCTGTTAAGACATCAGTGAGTTCCACTGCACAGTCTCTCAGTACACGCCCAGGAATGTTGTCAGGACCCGGAGCTTTTCGTGCATTGATCCTGCTGAGGGATCTCCTCACGCTGTGCGGGGACAGCGTCATCATCTGGTCGCCGGAAGGAGGTGGAGTCTTCTGTGCAGTGGTGCTGTTTTGTGCCTCAAAGCGAGCAAAGAAGGCATTCAGCTCGTTCAGCAGGGGGATGGTGCTGTCACAGGTCTGTGGTGGGGGCTTGTAGTCCGTAATGGTCTGAATCCCCTGCCACAGGCTCCGAGTGTCTCTGCTGTCACTGAAACGGTGGGCTATCCTCCTGGAGTACTGTCTCTTGGCCTCTCTGATGCCGCGGGATAGGTTGGCCCTAGCTGTCCTTAGGCCCTCCTCATCTCCAGCTCTAAAGGCAGCATTCCGAGCCTTCAGAAGTCTGTAGACCTCCCCTGTCAGCCACGGCTTCTGGTTGGCCCGGACAGTGATAGTCTTTGTGACCGTTACATCATCAGTACACTTGGTGATGTAGGCAGTGACAGTCTCTGAGTACTCTTGGAGGTCTGTGGTGTTGTTGTATGTGGCAGCCTGTTTAAACATGTTCCAGTCAGTGGTGTCGAAACAGTCTTGAAGTGCCTCTGACGACCCTTCCGGCCACACTTTTATCTGTTTGTGTATTGGTTTGATGACTTTAACGAGCGGTCTGTGTGCAGGCATTAGCATGACAGTGATGTGGTCTGAGGCTCCGAGGTGGGGGAGGGGGAGGGCCTTGTATGCTCCTCTCTGTGTGGTGTAAACAAAGTCCAGCGTATTTTTTCCCCTTGTTGGAAAGTCAACATGCTGTTGAATTTTTGGGAACACACTCTTTAAGTCTGCGTGATTAAAGTCTCCAGCCAAGATGAGAAAAGCATCTGGGTGGGCTGTCTGCTGCCCACTGATGTGCTGGTACAGATCATTCAGTGCCTCACTCCTGTTGTTGTTGTTGGAGCTGGGAGGGATGTATACAGCAACGAGCAGTATGGCTGTATATTCCCTCGGTAGATAGAACGGCCGGCACTTAATAATCATAAACTCCACCAGGGGTGAGCAGTGTTTGCAGACCACAACAGCGTCGCGGCACCATACATTATTGATGTAAACACAAAGCCCGCCGCCGCGTCTCTTACCTCCCTCGACGAGAGCTCTGTCTGCTCGATAGCATGTTAGCTGCTCGAGCTGAATGGCGCAGTCCGGAACGCTGTTGTTGAGCCATGTTTCCGTGAACACAAAAACACAACAGTCTCTTACAGTCCTTTGAGTTGAGCGAAGTAGTCGGATGTGGTCCAGTTTATTGTCCAAAGAGCGTACGTTCGCCAGTACGATGGAGGGGATAGCTGGCTTGTGTGGGTTAGCCGCTAGCCTAGCTCGGATACCTCCGCGCTTACCCCTCTTCTGCTTCCTCTCACGCCGCTTGTAGCGCCTCCGCTGTGGGCGAGATGCAGTAGTGGGGGTCGGTGATGGTGTAGGCCTCCGGAGCAAACCGAGGTCCCGCAGCTCTTCGGCGTGCGCGGAGTTTAACTCTAAAAATGTGGTTCTGCCGACATCGAGCAGAAACTCACGACTGTATGCGCGCTTAAAGACAGGTAGACGAGACGAATATGTGCAAAAACATTGCGACTTACAAGACAAAAAACACGAAAACACCGTTCTGTCGGGAGAGAGAGAAGCCGCTGCGTCTGTTGTGCGCGCCGCCATTTAAATATAAATAATTCACATAATGCATTCATATAATGCATCTCATAATCTTGTACTGCAGTTATATCTGATCAAACGCACATTATTATTCTTTAGCTTGGGTTGAACAAATAATTTTTGCTTGAATGGAACAACAGCTATGCTAATTATGTCTCTTTGTTTCTCTGTTTCTGCCACGGGATTAACATCCCGTGGTAACTAGGAGTTACACAAGATTCAGTCTGGATCCAGCCCTTAAATGATCTGAGATGACCAAACACCTGAGAAGAGATGATGCCGACCCCTCGGAGGACCTCAGAGGATGCCAACCTCTGATCCCCCAACAACATGCAGAATTAACAAATTTTGCCATAAGTTAATATATTAAGTTTCTACAATGTATAAATATATTGTAGAAACTTAATTTCCTGTAAAGCGCTTTGCAACAATTGTATCGTAAAAAGCGCTATACAAATAAACTTGAATTGAATGAACAGCACTGTGACTGCAGTGGATTCATTCAGGTTCCTGGGCACCACCATCTCCCAGGACACATAGACTCCATTGTGAGAAAGGCCCAGCAGAGGTTGTATTTCCTTCGTCAGTTGAGGAAGTTCAACCTGCCACAGGAGCTGCTGAAACAGTTCTACTCTGCCATCATTGAATTGAATCCATCCTCTGCACATCAATAACTGTCTGGTTCAGCTCAGCTACCAAATCTGACCTCAGAAGACTACGGAGGGTAGTCCGGACTGCTGAGCGAATCATTGGTACAACCCTCCCTACTCTCCAAGAACTGTACTTATCCTGAGTGAGCAAAAGGGCTGGCAAAATCACTCTGGACCCCTCACATCCAGCACACTCCCTCTTTGAACTGTTACCGTCTGGTCGACGTTACAGAGCTCTGAGCACCAGAACGATCAGACACAGGAACAGTTTCTTCCCTCAGGCAGTCCATCTCATGAACACTTGACATTAAACGTGGAACACACAACACTATTTACATTATTTATTCATCACACATACATATTTTTCATTTCAATTTGCACATATCAGACCTGTACACACATAATTGTCTATATTATATATTGTTTTTTCTATTTTGTACATTGCCTATTTGTATATTATTATTTTATTATCTGTGTCTCGTCCTGTTGCTGTCATTCTGTTGCACTGTGGAGCTTCTGTCACTATAACAAATTCCTTGTATGTGTAAACATACCTGGCCAATAAAGCTCATTCTCATTCATTTCATAAATTACTGCTGCTATGATCAACAGAAAATGTACTCAAACATCTCATCTGTTTACAACATGGAGAAATAATGCAACATTAAATGCATAAAGTAAGTCTATAACAAGCCTCATTCGTATAGGAACAGGAAGTGTTTGCACTGACAAGAATGACAATGCACTAAATACAGCTGGAGCAGTGCTAAATCACACTTCAAAAATGTTTTAAGTATGTTTTATAAGGACATATTTCATTTGTTTCTACTGTACATTTTTTCATCTTTAATTATATGTGTTACTTGTGATTTCTTTGTTAAATGTATTAATAATTTAGCTTCAAGATTTCAGGCGAGATTTCATGGGAGTTCTGATTTTTCAAAAACTGCAGCTTTTCTTAAATATTATGGCAATATCCACAGCATTTTTGCACAGTTTTGCTAAGAAAATTCATGATTTACATTGACAAAAAGTACAAAGAGATTTCTTATTTCCCAAATAGAAACTGCTAGTAATAGTTTTTTTTTTTAAGTAGTCTGATAATCTTTGTTTTATTCACAACTTTGTGAATTACTTAAAACATGAAAGAAAAGTACTTATCCAGTAAAATAATGCATTTATTTTACTGCATTGAAATGCATTTATTCATTTATTTCAATCTAATATACTGGTAAAATCAGACATTATGGACTAGACTAGCAAATATTAACCCAAAATATAGTAGTCAACATTTGAAGTGGATCAAAAAAAAGTTAAATCAAATTTGTCCTAAGACAAGAACGCATTTTGGTTTTAGGTTTTAGGACAACTTTGAAGAAAGGTTTTGATCCACTTCAAATGTTGACTACTACATTATATTCAGTATCTTGTAATTAATAGTATCATTAAACCTCTATGAACTTTCATTTAACATTGATTCATTAGTTTGGGCAAAGATTATGGATTTTGATTAGCTAATAATGCTTTTCCCACTCTCTTTTTGGGGAAAAAAGACAAAAATGCAAGCTGCGGCAAATAATGTAGCATTTTCCTGGTTTTGCACCAAATTTTGCAATCGCAAACCTGTGGAATGATCAAGTGGTTGGTGAATAAGATGCACATGTTGCGCTGAAGTCCCACATGCTAAAGTAGTGCAATGGCTAACGTCAAGATTTGACTTCACCCTGTCTACTTTCTGTAAGACTTGCTTAAGTCTCTCATTGCTGCGTAGACAACAAACACTAGGTCCCACCGGTCGGTCTACACCGCCTTTGCCCTTTGTGAGGAATGTCAACATCCACTGAAACGGACAGAAAACAGCTGAACACTCAACTGAGAGCACTTTGGCTCCCAAACTCCTACAAAATCAAGACCATCCATGACATTTCGGTCAATACGTGAAAGAGCAGAGAGTCACCAGGGTACCCGGTACATTCAGAAACACTACAGTACGTAACAGACATAATCCCCATTTATCCTTAGTTTAACAACTGAGAATTCATTAAATGGATTCAACTTCTGTATATCTTGAGCAGATAAGAATGTGCAAGATAAGAATAATAATATGCTTAGTCAAGAGTGGAATACAGATTTTAAAACACTAGGCTTTAAACAATCATCCACATTGTAAATGGTTACAGAGAAAAACCACATACAAGCATCTATACTGAACGAATAAGGATCATTTACACAATACCAGACTTTCAAGTTGTTCCAAATACAACAACTCACAAAGAAACATGGACATTGATGCTAAGAAATGCATGACAAATGAAAACAATGTTCTAAAACCGACTTAAAATATCAAATGCCTGATATCCCTCGACTGGATGGATTCATAGTCTGAAGTGCCCATCGCACACTTTTTGATTTTCACAGAAACTCTGACTATCGAAACCCTGCAGACTTGTTCTGAACTTCAGCAATTGTCACCAGCTGCTATAGACTGCAAATTAAGGCAAAAATCTGAATTCATAATTTATAATACACTTCCTCCAGTGAAAAAGTCAACCTCCTGTTGTTCTCTCACATCAAAATCCAATAACGTGACCCTGGACCACAAAACCAGTCATAAGGGTAAATTTTTCTAAATTGATATTTATACATCATCTGAAAGCTGAATAAATAAGCTTTTCATTGATGTATGGTTTGTTACGATCGGACAATATTTGGCCGAGATACAACTATTTGAAATCTGGAATCTGAGAGTGCAAAAAAATCAAAATCGCCTTTAAAGTTGTCCAGATGAAGTGCTTAGAAATGCATATTACTAATCAAAAATTAAGTTTTGATATATTTACAGTAGGAAATTTACAAAATATCTTCATGGAACATGATCTTTACTTCAAGAAAAATCTATAATTTTGACCCATACAATGTATTTTTGGCTATTGCCACAAATATACCCCTGCTACTAGACTGGATTTGTGGTCCAGGGTCACATATTTGTTTTGATCTGTTTCTGAATTTTTTCGCTTGTAAACACCGTTTGATCTGTGCAGATTTCTCTCCTGATTCAAAAGTTTGAGGTTAAAAACATCTTAAGGATGGATTTGTTTCTTATAAACACACCGCTTTTGGCTTCACAGTACATTAATTGATGGACTGGATTCTTGTGGATTATTGTGATGTTTTTATCAGCTGTTTGGTCTCTCATTCTGACGGCACCCATTCACTGCAGAGGATCCATTGGTGAGTGATGGAATGCTGCATTTCTCCAAATTGGATGAAGAAACAAACTCATCTACATCTTGGATGGCCTGAGGGCGAGTACTTTTTTTTGCAAAATGAAACACTCAGTTTTTTGTCTTCAGTCAAGTCGGTGCCCACACTGCATAACTAATCTGTTGGTTAGTATCTGGGACTAAAAACATAAAGAGGAAAGAAGCTTGTTTCTTGAAGCGTGCATTCGGTTCAAGTTCATCAATGCATCAAGCCAATCTTGGAAAAGCCATCTTACCCATCTCTCTGGAGATCTGCACGAACGCTTCCACGCCGCTTTCCCCGTAGTTCCCTTCAGAAGCCAGTGTAGAGACGTAGTTCCAGCCCATCGACGTGACAATATCCAGCATGGCCTGCGCCTGGTAGGAATCCGGTGGAACGACGCGGGAAAAAAAGTCATAGCGGGTGTTATCGCTCAGCTCCGGAGCTGTGGATGCATAGCTGATCTGAGGAATCTGCAGAGAAAAGAAGAAAGATAGAGAAAGTTTAGAGAAAGGGTTCTCTTGTATCACAGTGGAAGAAAGAGGGATCCAGATCCAAAGACCTGCTTGCCTAGACAGCAATTGTATTCTGCCTTCTAAGATACCTGATTTTGGCCAAATTACATGCACCATGGCATTTCTCCTTTATACAAAAGCCAATCCACTGCAACAAGCTCAGTGAAATCCAACATGGTGGATTAGTCAACAGATACAAACGATAAAACACTTATTTCATTTGATCTTGAAAGGTTTTGATGATAGTTGCAGTTCACCCAATATACGCTATTCCAACACAATAGCTTGGCAATTCATAACTATTTTACATTTTGGTGAATTGGTGTTCACAATTCGGATGATCTTATGTTTCTTATGACGGTTATGTTTAGGGGTGGGGTTATAGATGGGCCTTCATGCTTACGCTTTTTCCGTTTTCATAAGATGCACATGGTACAGATTCATATGAAATCACCACTTGTTACGTTTTCTCATGAGTTGGGGATTTTGTTTGTGCATAATAAGTATTGCATTAGCTTAGCAACATGTGCCAACCAGGGTTATTATCATTAACTAAAACAAAAAAATAATACTAAAACCAGAAAAAAATGATTACATGAAATAAATGTTAACCTAAATTAAATTAAATATTAAATTTAAACTTATTTTATTTCAGCTAGTTGCAAATGCAACACTTTTAGTTTTTGTTTAGTTAAAGTGCTAAAATAACAAAAATAAAAATTAATTCTATATAGACATATTTTACAAATCCCAACACATGACATGGACAAAAATATATATTTATTGTGGCCACAAATTATTAATTAATTCCCACGAATTTAGAAGCTGTTTCCCTCATTTCATTAAATTGTTTCTTCGTTTTAGTTAAATCATGGACACAAATTAAGAATTCATTATTCATTTTTTCCTTTTCATAGTAAATTGTGGTTTTGCTAATTCATTCCCTCATTTTGATTTAATTCAAATGAGGGGAAAATGAATACAATGAGGCCACAATTTTCTAAAATGAGGGAATGAATTGTTAATTCATGGCCACAATTTATATACACTAAAACAATAACAAATTCAAGTCAAAATGAAAAGAAAAAAGAAAAGGTAAACAGTCGGGTCTGCTGCTGAGAATCATGGGTAATGGAGTCTGTGGGAAGTCTGACTGACAGATTCATTGTCTAGAGAAAGAGGACAGGAGGAGGTTAAAGAAGCTCACGGCTGAATTATTCTGAAGGATTCTGTTACAAAACTGTTTTGATATGCAGCTCACGTCCAGCTACACAAACGGTGTTAAATCCAAACATCCCCGATGGTGCGGCGGTACACAATCACCTAGACTGTGCTTTCACCGCTTGAAGCTGTAAATAAGAAAACATTTAGCCACAAAGCACTTGAGGAACATCACCGCATGCGTGCGGACAGCTGCGTCGAGTAGATTCATGAGTAATGATGCTGAACAAAACTCTGACATTGAAAAATACATCAAATTTACTCCGTCTCCAGCAGTGAGGAGTGAAAATTGAAATCTGACACTGTAAGACTGATAATCAAGAGTTTTTGATAAACGTGATGACTTTGAAAGCATGCGAAAAACACAGCTTCAATGCTCTCAGCATCTTACGCAAAAACTATGGTGCTAATAAGATGCCAAGCGAACTTTTGCAAAGTTCACTCAACGGAAAAGGTTAACCATAATGCATTGCAAAATTTCATTAAGTATACCAGTAGAGACTTATGAATATTTCATGAAAAAAGGCTACACAAATAAGACAACACCCAAGAGGCCAAGATACATAAAAAGGGGAAAGATAACTCCACTTTTATTGCATAACACTTTAAAAATAAACAAATATTGCTTTCTGGTGTGAATATGAAGTTATGATCTCATATCAAAGCATCTTGGTTTATTGCACATAGAACACAATGGATTTTGAGTGCTTTATTTGAAGAAGAATGAATTTGAATTCAAATACCAATACTGGCCAAGTTATATAACCAAAGAACCTGCAACCAAATGTGCCTCAGAAATACAACTAAAAACTAAATAAAATGAATTATATTTTTTAAAAAGATTTTTTAAAAGTCAGTTTTTTTCTGCTAGAGTCACACCACTAGACCACTAATTATTAAATA
Organism: Aspiorhynchus laticeps; assembly: GCA_023376895.1. Lineage (NCBI taxonomy): Eukaryota > Metazoa > Chordata > Actinopteri > Cypriniformes > Cyprinidae > Aspiorhynchus > Aspiorhynchus laticeps. Next base: position 23,437,420 of record CM041805.1, on the reverse strand, counting down.
GGAAGAGACACTTGCATGTCTGATTTTGTCAGAGGAGATGCCACCATAAAATTTGATCACTACCGTCAAAATAAGACAATAAATCCATTTAACCCAAAAAAGACCCATCTGGCCTTCTGCTCTCTGGCATTTTGTGTCATAAATTCATCTAATATCTAATATAATAATATTAGAGGGCAAAGGATTTAAATTAATCCTCTGAGAACACAAAAGCATAAAAGTGTTTGCTTTTTTACAGTCAATATAAACTCTCAATCCTCAGTAATCCCCTTTTTCAACATTTCCTCAAGCTATCGCTGTATAATTTAGCAAACACAAAATATAAAAGAAAAAAGTTTACCTGTAAACTCAAGTCTCCAATGCATTTCATGAACACAGCTTTAATGCTTGCTGAATGAGGACATCAGTATTGAACAGATATTGAGCAGTTGTAGTTGATGATATCAGCTGATAAAAACTATAAAGAACACAGCATGAGATGTTCTGGCCAGGCGCTTTAAAAGAACAGCAGAGATCTCTGAATGATGCATGAAAAGGCAGCTGCACGCCGTCACACAAATGCATTTACATTAAGAGAGCAGGCCATTGAAGACGTGCAAATGGAGGGACATAACAGACCCGAGGCCATGGACGACAGGCTGGAAGATAAGAATGAAAGAATGGGATGTTTGTGACAGATCTGTGGTATTACAAAACAGGACGTGATGAAGAGATCCTTAAGCATTTAAGACCTAGTAATCCTCAGAGAATCGCCAACCCGAGACCTCTTTAATAGATAAAAAGAACAGCATAAGCTGCTGACAGCATTTGTGACAATGTCAATTACCACAGATTACAATGACGTCTCGTCCCGACTCCAAAGACCACGGTAGCAACTGACATGCTAGACGTCATGTAAACCTTTTTAACCTAATTCTTTTATCATTTTTATGCATTTAGTCAGTGTTATTTTAGTATTATTGAGATACTATTATAGGTTTTATTGCTATTTTGAATCTGTTTTTATTTATTCATTTTAGTAATTTTGTTGTGTTTTTGTCATTTTCGGGGGTTTTTAATATATATATATATATATGTCTATATAGATTTTTTTAGTTTTAGTTATTTAGCACCACAAGTCAAACCAAATCTAAATTAAAATGTGAATTGATTCTTTGGCAGCTAGCCAATTTTCTTTTCATTTTTACTTCATGCAATGTTTGTTTGTTTGTTCTTATTTTGGATTTAATTTTAGCTTCATGTTCAACTATAATATCCCTGGAATTGATGACCATATTAACTGAGCAAAGTTATAATAATTATAATAATTTTAAGAAAAAATAATTATTTTATTTCAGCTATAGTTGCAACATTGCTTATTTTCACTTAGTTTAAGTTGATGTATAAAATAATTAAACTAAAATGAAAAATTAATAAACAAACATATGTTTAAAAACAAAACAACAAAAGTTACTCAAACTTTTACTACAGTTGCAATGAAAACAGATAAAAAAATTAAAAAAAAACTTACAAAAACTATAATAGCATCTCAATGATACTAAAACAACATTTGTAAAATAAAATTAAATAAATCTGAAAAAAATATTTAAAAAAGATAAAAAATGGAGAAAAACCTACATGCCAATAACAGGATATACACTTCATTATGCACTTTTTTTAGTTTTAGTTATTTAGCACCACAAGTCAAACCAAATCTAAATTAAAATGTGAATTGATTCTTTGGCAGCTAGCCAATTTTCTTTTCATTTTTACTTCATGCAATGTTTGTTTGTTTGTTCTTATTTTGGATTTAATTTTAGCTTCATGTTCAACTATAATATCCCTGGAATTGATGACCATATTAACTGAGCAAAGTTATAATAATTATAATAATTTTAAGAAAAAATAATTATTTTATTTCAGCTATAGTTGCAACATTGCTTATTTTCACTTAGTTTAAGTTGATGTATAAAATAATTAAACTAAAATGAAAAATTAATAAACAAACATATGTTTAAAAACAAAACAACAAAAGTTACTCAAACTTTTACTACAGTTGCAATGAAAACAGATAAAAAAATAAAAAAAAAACTTACAAAAACTATAATAGCATCTCAATGATACTAAAACAACATTTGTAAAATAAAATTAAATAAATCTGAAAAAAATATTTAAAAAAGATAAAAAATGGAGAAAAACCTACATGCCAATAACAGGATATACACTTCATTATACATTCATTTCAATTTTAATATAAAACCCACTGGCTACAATAATGCACTTAAATTAAGCAGAAATCTATATTTTTGTTAAAGCACTTACATTAAATGGTCCTTTTTAATTTTGCAGGTTTTATCTGGTCATGGCTATAACAGCAAGGTTAATAAGTGATTTTATAATGATAATAGTCTCATGTGGATATATATTTTTATAATCTTGCAGCTAGACGTCACTCTGTCTACTTTTAAGTGCCTAACCGTAGCAGCAATATATATTTTTTACGATAATTGACATCAGTGCTTTAGTGTATTACTTGTATTGAACCCAGAACATTCCTTTAAAACAGAAACAACAAAGCAGCATATATAAATGTATAAATAATGTAATAGTTTTCCTATTATTAATCAATGCCTCCACAAACAACTCTCCCAGAATGCTCTGCACTTTTGAAATCATTTGCATATTCTTTGCGTTGTCATGTAGAGAGGTCAATCAAATGAAGTTATAACGCAGTATTGGATGTCATAGTATAATATCTAAGCATACACATCCCAGAACAGCGCGCACGCACATGTGTGTGTGTGTGTGTGTGTTTGTTTGAGGATAATGGAGCTGCCTGGCTGAGCAGCTGATAGATGGTTCTCCAGCATTGCTAATTAACCCTTGCTCAGACCTTTATTGTCTGACATAAGGCAGACATGGACCTTAACAAAGGGTGCAAATGCAAGCGTGGCCTCACACACACACAAACACACCGAGCAGCCTCACGTAATTACAGCTGCATTGATTAATGCTTCTTATATGTTGAGATTACACTGATCTGACGACACGCACTGATTCCCAGGTGAGTTTGTGTTGTATGAGAGGGGACGTATTATGAATGTGTGTGTCCACATATGCATTTACATTTACATTGATGCATTTAGCAGACGCTTTTATCCAAAGCGACTTACAGTGCATTCAGGCTATACATTTTTTTATCAGTATGTGTGTTCCCTGGGAATTGAACCCACAACCTTTTGCGTTGCTAACGCAATGCTCTACCACTGAGCCACAGGAACATATGCATGCAGTAGCACAAAATAAAAGGGCAAAACCTCACCGCTACCAAATCTCAAACCTTAAAATGCATATTTTAAATGCAGGAAAGATTATTTTTATTACAAGTCCGAACAATCCCTAAGCACTGGTGCATTAAACTTAAGATTTCCAATGCAGTAAAATCAGTTAATCAATCGATCAATCAACCAAGCAAGCAAGTAACAAAATGCTATAAAATAAAGATTAAGAATTTAAAATTAAAATAAAGATATTAAGATTTGTATTATTATTTTTACAAATATTTATTATTATTGCATGTCCTGGCACATAAGATATAAGATTTGTAATAAATAAAATAGAAACAAATGCTATGCAAATGCAAATGAAAAGCTAAACTAAAATATAATAAAATAAAATATGAAGATATTAAGAATGATTATTTACAAATATATGCTCAAATGTATGGACATACTATTACATACTATTATTAATTTCAATGCATTTTTAATCCAATTAAAGAGTGCAAATTGCAGAATTATGTATTTAGTATACAAACCCGATTCCAAAAAAGTTGGGACACTGTATAAATTGTGAATAAAAACAGAATGCAATGATGTGGAAGTTTCAAATTTCAATATTTTATTCAGAATACAACATAGATGACATATCAAATGTTTAAACTGAGAAAATGTATCATTTTAAGGGAAAAATAAGTTGATTTTAAATTTCATGGCATCAACACATCTCAAAAAAGTTGGGACAAGGCCATGTTTACCACTGTGTGGCATCCCCTCTTCTTTTTATAACAGTCTGCAAACGTCTGGGGACTGAGGAGACAAGTTGCTCAAGTTTAGGAATAGGAATGTTGTCCCATTCTTGTCTAATACAGGCTTCTAGTTGCTCAACTGTCTTAGGTCTTCTTTGTTGCATCTTCCTCTTTATGATGCGCCAAATGTTTTCTATGGGTGAAAGATCTGGACTGCAGGCTGGCCATTTCAGTACCCGGATCCTTCTTCTACGCAGCCATGATGTTGTAATTGATGCAGTATGTGGTCTGGCATTGTCATGTTGGAAAATGCAAGGTCTTCCCTGAAAGAGACGACGTCTGGATGGGAGCATATGTTGTTCTAGAACTTGGATATACCTTTCAGCATTGATGGTGCCTTTCCAGATGTGTAAGCTGCCCATGCCACACGCACTCATGCAGCCCCATACCATCAGAGATGCAGGCTTCTGAACTGAGCACTGATAACAACTTGGGTTGTCCTTGTCCTCTTTAGTCCGGATGACATGGCGTCCCAGTTTTCCAAAAAGAACTTCAAATTTTGATTCGTCTGACCACAGAACAGTTTTCCACTTTGCCACAGTCCATTTTAAATGAGCCTTGGCCCAGAGAAAACACCTGCGCTTCTGGATCATGTTTAGATATGGCTTCCTTTTTGACCTATAGAGTTTTAGCCGGCAACGGCGAATGGCACGGTGGATTGTGTTCACCGACAATGTTTTTTGGAAGTATTCCTGAGCCCATGTTGTGATTTCCATTACAGTAGCATTCCTGTATGTGATGCAGTGCCGTCTAAGGGCCCGAAGATCACGGGAATCCAGTATGGTTTTCCGGCCTTGACCCTTACGCACAGAGATTGTTCCAGATTCTCTGAATCTTTGGATGATATTATGCACTGTAGATGATGATAACTGTTATGGGTTTGACGAGACGTGAGACAGGTGGATCCATTCGCAAGGCTTTATTATTAAACATGGTCAATACAGGCAGGGTCGGTCAGTAGCAAACAGGTATGGCATGGGCAAGACACAAGAATAATCCAAGGCAAGCGTGGGTCGGAGATCGGCGTACAGTATCCAGAGGGCTAGGCAGAGAGAAGAAACCAGGAACACGGGCAGGAAACAGGAAATCAAACTCGGGAAACTAGGAAACTGGGGAAAACGCTTGGTAAGTAGACTGGCTAACAATACTCGGCAGTGTGTGTGAAAATGTCCATGGTTTATATAGTGAGTGGGTGTGTGTGTGATTGGGTGATGATGATTGCGAGATTGTTTGCAGGTGCGTGCGTGATAATGGTGAACAGCTGTGTGGGTGCAGTGGATGATGGGAAATGTAGTCCTAGTGTGATCTGTGACAGAGTGAAAGTCCATGTGGTGGGTGAGTGACCTCTAGAGGTGAGTGGCTGGAAGTTCGTGGTCTGGATTCGTGACATAGCCCCCCCCCAAAGAGCGGCTTCCAGACGCTCCTATGATCCAGGGTGGAGCGGACGGAGCTGGAGCCCGCCAGGGCGGAGCAGACGGACCTGGAGCCCACCGGGGCAGAGCGGACGGAGCTGGAGCCCGCCGGGGCGGAGCGGACGGAGCTGGAGCCCCCCAGGGCGGAGCGGACGGAGCTGGAGCCCCCCAGGGCGGAGCGGACGGAGCTGGAGCCCCCCAGGGCGGAGCGGACGGAGCTGGAGCCCCCCAGGGCGGAGCGGACGGGACTGGAGCCCCCCAGGGCGGAGCGGACGGGACTGGAGCCCCCCAGGGCGGAGCGGGCAGGACTGGAGCCCCCCAGGGTGGGGCGGACGGACCCGGAACCCACCAGGGCGGAACAGACGGGACCAGAACCCACCAGAGCGGAGCAGATGGACCCGGAACCCACCAGGGCGGAACGGATGGGACCAGAGACCACCACAGGGAAGCAGACTGGGCAGGTAGCCCTGACAGCACCTGGAAGTAGAGAAGCACAAGGACAAACAACACAGGGAGAGCAGAAACAGACAACATTGGGAGAACAGAGACAGACAAGACAGGGAGAGCCTTCCTAGTCTCAGGAGCCGTGGCAGAGCAGATCTGGGAATCACAGGCGGCCTCCTTGGCCGGGACAGGACAGGGCGAGAGTTCATAAACGGCCTCCTTGGCCGGGACAGGACAGGGCGAGAGTTCATAAACGGCCTCCTTGGCCGGGACAGGACAGGGCGAGAGTTCATAGACGGCCCCCTTGGCCGGGACAGGACAGGGCGAGAGTTCATAGACGGCCTCCTTGGCCGGGACAGGACAGGGCAAGAGCTCATAGACGGCCTCCTTGGCCGGGACAGGACAGGGCGAGAGTTCACAGACGGCCTCCTTGGCCGGGACAGGACAGGGCGAGAGCTCATAGACGGCCTTCTCAGCCATGACAGAACAGGGCGTGAGTTTATAGACGGCCTCCATGGCCGGGGCAGGACAGGGCAAGAGTTCATAGACGGCCTCCTTAGCCGTGACAGGACAGAGTGAGAGTACATTGGAGGATACCACCGACACCTCTGGAGGTTCTGCAGCTAATGCCGCCACCTCTGGAGGTTCTACGGTGGTAACCTGACCGAGTGAGAGTACGTTGCTGGGCGCCACCACCTTGCAAGGAGTTGAAACGAGCACCACTGTTTCAGAAGGTGCTGCAGCAGGTGCTGTCACCTCTGGAGACATTACAGTGGGCGTTGCTACCTCAGGCAGTCCAATAGTGGTGTACGCAGCCCAAATGCAGCATAGAGCGACCCCTATCATGGGAAGCGCTTCCGACAGGGAAATCAGTTCAGGAGTAGGAGGGCCAAGGTGAGTGGATTTGGGGATACCAGCAGCGCGTGCAGACACCAGCGGTGCATCTCTCACGCTGGATATCAACCGGGGAACTTGAAGGACTGACCTTGAGTCTCTGGGTGGGATAGGTTCTGGCTGAGGAGCTGAGACGTGAAGAGGCTCTGGCTGAGGAGCTGAGACGTGAAGAGGCTCTGGCTGAGGAGCTGAGACGTGGAGAGGCTCTGGCTGAGGAGCTGAGACGTGGAGAGGCTCTGGCTGAGGAGCTGAGACGTGGAGAGGCTCTGGCTGAGGAGCTGAGACGAGAAGTGACTCTGGCTGAGGAGCTGTGACGTGACGTGACTCTGGCTGAGGAGCTGTGACGTGACGTGACTCTGGCTGAGGAGCTGTGACGTGACGTGACTCTGGCTGAGGAGCTGTGACGTGACGTGACTCTGGCTGGTCAGCTGTGACGTGACGTGACTCTGGCTGGTCAGCTGTGACGTGACGTGACTCTGGCTGGTCAGCTGTGACGTGACGTGACTCTGGCTGGTCAGCTGTGACGTGACGTGACTCTGGCTGGTCAGCTGTGACGTGACGTGACTCTGGCTGGTCAGCTGTGACGTGACGTGACTCTGGCTGGTCAGCTGTGACGTGGCGTGATTCTGGCTGGTCAGCTGTGACGTGGCGTGATTCTGGCTGGTCAGCTGTGACGTGGCGTGACTCTGGCTGGTCAGCTGTGACGTGGCGTGACTCTGGCTGGAGAGCTGAGGCAGGGCGTGACTCTGGCTGGAGAGCTGAGGCAGGGCGTGACTCTGGCTGGAGAGCTGAGGCAGGGCGTGACTCTGGCTGGAGAGCTGAGGCAGGGCGTGACTCTGGCTGGAGAGCTGAGGCAGGGCGTGACTCTGGCTGGAGAGCTGAGGCAGGGCGTGACTCATGCAGATCATCTGTGGCTTGACTTGACTCACGGAGATCACAGGTGGCTTGGCTTGACACGTGACAATCAACTGTGGCTTGGCTTGACTTGTGGTAATCAACTGTGCTTTGGCTTGACTCCCGGAGATCACTGGCGGCTGGGCTTGACACGTGACGATCAACTGTGCCTTGGCTTGACTTGTGACGATCAACTGTGGCTTGGCTTGACTTGGGATGATCAACTGTGCCTTGGCTTGACTTGTGACGATCAACTGTGGCTTGGCTTGACTCACGGAAATCACTGGTGGCTTGGCTTGACTTGGGATGATCAACTGTGCTTTGGCTTGACTTGTGACGATCCACTGTGCTTTGGCTTGACCTGTGACGATCAGCTGGGCTTTGACTTGACTTGTGATGATCAGCTGGGCTTTGGCTTGACTTGTGATGATCAGCTGGGCTTTGGCTTGACTTGTGATGATCAGCTGGGCTTTGGCTTGACTTGTGATGATCAACCGTGCTCTGGTTTGCCTTGTGACGATCAACTGTAGCTCGACTTGATCTTTTAACATCGGCTGTGACTTGACTTGACTCTTTAACAACAGCGGTGACTTGACTTGACTCTTTAACAGCAACGGTGACTTGACTTGCCTCTTTAACAGCAGCGGTGACTTGACTTGCCTCTTTAACAGCAGCGGTGACTTGACTTGACTCTTTAACAGCAGCGGTGACTTGACTTGACTCCTTAACAGCAGCGGTGACTTGACTTGACTCCTTAACAGCAGCGGTGACTTGACTTGACTCCTTAACAGCAGCGGTGACTTGACTTGACTCTTTAACAGCAGCGGTAACTTGCCTTGACTTTTTAACAGCAGTGGTAACTTGATTTGGCTTGTGATTGGCAGCAATGACGCTATGGGGTGTTGTTGTTGCCGCCATTTTGTGAGCGTGATCTAGCGTGGCTGTGTCCACACAATTGGGTGCGGTGTCTCGTTCCTCCGCGATCCCCACAGTGAACGAAGAGCCAACACATAGCAAAGCATAGTCCAAGAACTGACTGAGAGATGAACGGGGACCCTCACGGATTAGCTGAGACTTCAGCGGTGGATTAATGCCCTCACAAAAGAAGTCTATGAGTACACAGTCTGGCAGATCAGAGAGATGGGCGAGATCTAAATAGTCCTGTACATAATCCTCGAGTGGTAGCGAGCCCTGCTCGAGGTGCAAAAGCATTAGTGCAATGTCCATACCTGGCCAATATCCATGTGAAAAGCCGCTGGATCCTTGTTTGGCCGAGTATTCTGTTATGGGTTTGACGAGACGTGAGACAGGTGGATCCATTCGCAAGGCTTTATTATTAAACATGGTCAATACAGGCAGGGTCGGTCAGTAGCAAACAGGTATGGCATGGGCAAGACACAAGAATAATCCAAGGCAAGCGTGGGTCGGAGATCGGCGTACAGTATCCAGAGGGCTAGGCAGAGAGAAGAAACCAGGAACACGGGCAGGAAACAGGAAATCAAACTCGGGAAACTAGGAAACTGGGGAAAACGCTTGGTAAGTAGACTGGCTAACAATACTCGGCAGTGTGTGTGAAAATGTCCATGGTTTATATAGTGAGTGGGTGTGTGTGTGATTGGGTGATGATGATTGCGAGATTGTTTGCAGGTGCGTGCGTGATAATGGTGAACAGCTGTGTGGGTGCAGTGGATGATGGGAAATGTAGTCCTAGTGTGATCTGTGACAGAGTGAAAGTCCATGTGGTGGGTGAGTGACCTCTAGAGGTGAGTGGCTGGAAGTTCGTGGTCTGGATTCGTGACAATAACGTCAAACTCTTTGCAATTTTTCTCTGAGAAACTTCTTTCTGATTTTGCTCCACTATTTTTCGCCGCAGCATTGGGGGAATTGGTGATCCTCTTCCCATCTTGACTTCTGAGAGACACTGCCACTCTGAGAGGCTCTTTTTATACCCAATCATGTTGCCAATTGACCCAATAAGTTGCAAATTGATCCTCCAGCTGTTCCTTATATGTACATTTAACTTTTCCGGCCTCTTATTGCTACCTGTCCCAACTTTTTTGGAATGTGTAGCTCTCATGAAATCCAAAATGAGCCAATATTTGGCATGACATTTCAAAATGTCTCACTTTCAACATTTGTTATGTTATCCATATTCTATTGTGATAAAATATAAGTTTATGATATTTGTAAATTATTGCATTCCTTTTTTTATTCACAATTTGTACAGTGTCCCAACTTTTTTGGAATCGGGTTTATATACGAACACATACATACAGATATATATATACACACACACATATATACGTGTGTAATATTATAAGTTTCTAATAAAGTTTCAAATATCTTTTTTTATTTCCAGTATATATAATTACATAAGATTTTAGTAAACTTCCAAAATGTCCAATTTTACACAAATATCTTTGTTAACACAAATATCTCAATGTTAACGAATCAAGTTACTGCTTAAAAGAAACACACAATACCTCTAAAAACAGTAAGATACGATATTCATGATAAATTCTTTGAAAACAAATCTCAACAGCCTAATATACAATATTGTGTGTGAATTTATTGTTATAGACATTTAGATATTTCTACAACTTTCACTCTGGTTGGAAACTTCAAAAGATTAGAAACCTGTGAATCTACAATGATTAAGAACAGGGTGTTTGGTTTTGTTATTATCTAATGATTTCCTAAAGGGTAAGATTTTAATGCATTCTAAGACAACTGACCCTTGATCTGTTCTCAATAAAACAACTCAATGAAGTATCGACTGGTGAGGATATGTGCTGCCACTCTAATAATGCCACTGCATCAGTCACAACAGACCAGAAACACACAGATCCACTCAATGCAACACAATCAAGAACCTCTCTTCATTTATTCCCTTGTATCCTCTTCTGAATCTATCATATACAGGCTAGAGATGCACGCAGTCGTTCAGGTGAAATGCATTATGGGATTTCAGGATGATGCCGTATGAACTCATTCTCTGAGTTCAGCGTTCAAATTAAGGGTGATGGTAGATTGAAGGGTGAGAAAGCAGATGTCAAACTCGATGGGCATCACAGATGTCTGGAGGCGTTTTATACACTCATCCTCAACCTAAAGACCTATCAGCAGCACTGTTCAGACTCAAAGAGGTGACCGGACTGAGCCTTTGCATTGTTCATTTGAGAGAATAGCAGAGTTAAACTTGGGTTTTGAAAAGTTTACGGTAGTTTAGTTTAGTTTAGTTTAGTTTAGTTGGGCCGTGTATTTTCCTTTCACACAAAATAGGCATTGTGTAAAAGTCACAATTACCTGAGGATGTAACCATAGCAACAGCAGGCTGATTAAGATCCGATCCGATGATTAAGATAATATTGAACACTACATCGACAAAACAGCAGAGCCTACTGTCATTATCAATCTATGACAGATTTAAATATCATTTATATAACAAAAATGACAAAGGCAATTTTTGGGTAGCAGAAGACAAACATCAACCAATAACAGGCCAAAATGATCCATAAAGAATCCTAAAAAGTACTGTATAATTTGTTCAAGGTTCAAACGAGTTTGTAGGCAAAATAAAATAAAAATATTTTTAAAGATAATTAATCGTTTTTTAAAGATTAAAACTGCATTTATTGTAAAATTTACATATATTTTTTTAATTAAATTTTATTTAGATGTAATTCCAAATTATTCATTCAGTTTAATATAATCTATAGGTTTCTAATAAAATGTACCTATAATTTCATATTTTATAAGGATAAGACAATTTTTGGTTAGCACAAGACAAACCTCAAAGAAAGTGCTCTGAAATTATCATAAAGAAACCTTAAAAGAAAAAAAGGCTAAACCCCCTGAAAATTACGGTTAAATTTTTAATGTATAAAATATAAAAATAAAATAATTAAATCATATTTAATATATATATATGATTACATTATTTTTATAATAATAATTAAAATGTAAGGTTCTCTATGCAAAATAAAATAAAATATCCGGCCAGCACAAGACAAACCTCAAATGACAAGAGCCCCGAAATTATCTATAATGAAACCTTTAAGGCAGTTAGCGCCCCTTGAGAGACATGGTATTATTTGCACAGCAGTTCCAACCAACAAACAGGTTTCATGTGCTTTTTAGGCCAAACAATAGTGGGGAACCGGGTCATGAGTCCCTCTCAGTCCAAACAAAGACATCATCTGTGGGCACAGCACATTTAGATGTAAGCATCTGTCATTGTGCTAAAACAATACTTTGGATCAATTGCTCAGCACTGCAACATTACAAACACGTTATCTCACATTTAGTGACAGAAGCAAAGCGACGACACAAAGGACGGGACGTTCGCCGAGAACCACAGCTAAAACGACTGCTAAAACAGTCCAGAAAATGCCATCGATGTCTCGCAGTGACCACAATAAAGCCACAAAGACCCAGACAACCCAAACCCTGAATGTCACCCAGCAACTGGCCATTTCACCCGCAATGAGGCGGATCGCTTACATTGTGCACTAGTGATAATGGCAGCAGTGGGGTGTAATTGCAGGGCACGGTGCCCTCTCTGCTCGACAGGGGCTTCGACGGGACGTGCTGCATTGGCAGGTGGCTGCGCACTGGCTTCCAGCTTCACAGCGGCCGGCGGTTTCATCCGTCATCTAGACTGCCTGTCGGATTGGACGGCTGGACTGACAGAGCTGCGGGCAGCGGAGACGACAGATTAGCTGATGGGGTTTTACTGCCTGTTGAGATCGCTCAAGGCAGCCGGCTGCATCACCTTACATTACCGCTTCACGTATGAAGAGATGTTTGCTTTAGGCTCAAGACCGATGCAGTACTGCTATCATACAGGAACAGGTAACCTCTGACCTGAACAGCTCAGTTCTTCAGCTTTTGTCAGTAGAGCTGAAAGTTGCAGAGACAAACCAATAAAATAAATAAATAAATAAAATATTAACATAATATTAGAGTGAGACAAACAAATAAAATATTAAGCTCATTTTTAGGTAGCACGAGGCAAAGCTCAACTGATATGTATACAATACATAAAGAAATATTTAAGATATATTAAGACAGTTTTTGGGGTAGCCGTAGCACTCTGCTGACTGCACTCTGAAACATGATTCAAGATTTGTATTTGTCACATACACGATTACATAGAGAGTATATAACCAGCAGTGAAATGTGAGCAAACAATGCATAACGAAGCCTTTTAAATAGTTGACAATTATTTGCACAAAGAGATAACTCAAAGTTAATTTGAGTGACCATATCATATTTAGAAACATTGATAATTTCATACTGAATTCTGTCGTTTTATCACTAGAAATGAAAAGTTCAGACTGAGAAAGCAATGAAAACATTCACCACATTCAAATCCATTGCTAATAGTTTTACCTGTTTATGCTGTTATTTTCCTTCCACAATGATGTCACTTCCTGAAGATGATGTCATTAAAGAAGTGGCTTTGGTTAATTAAAGGGATTTTACAAAAGATTAATTCAATATTACAAATTAAAATCCAATTAGAACACTATTCCCCCAAAAAACGTTTTCTATTTTATACTTATTTTTTTTATGTTTTAATATATTATTATTTTGATTAGAAAAAAAAGAAAATATATTATTTAAAATATTAATTGTAGTATTTTTTACTAAATTGCCAAGTTTTGACTTGTACCAAAATAACTAAAAAAACCTTGAATAATTTCCAGCTTTCAGAATGGTAGGTTTAATATATTAAGGAGTATATGAAGGGAACATGAAAATATGCTACATAGTAAGAATATACACTTGGACTATCTCAGTAGACGAGGACGATTAGCATGCTGAGCCTCTGGGATCACGATGTCTCTGCAGCATCTCACCCCGTCTGGGACGAGCTCACAGCTCGCTCCGTTCCCACTCACACAAGAGAACTGTATATCACACCTCCTGTACTCACACCACTTCATACAGCCATCGAGTGTCTGGATGGAGAAGATTACAGTCGTCTGAACGTCTGAACGCATGCCTGTGAACACTGACCGTCTGATGCATACAGCACACAAAGATGGTGAGAAATAGACTTCCAAACTGATTGGCTTGAAGCTACAAAAAGTCCCTGCTTGGTTGTTCATCCATGTATGTGTGTGTGTGTACATAATATCTACATTGGTTTTTCTTTAGAGATTTTACTAAATAATAATTAGATTAAATAAAAATTCCAAATTAAAACCTAAATGGAATATTATTAACTATTTTACTATTTAATAAATATACTTTTTATTTATATTTATGTATCTAGGGAATTATATAGAAAGTAAAATAATGTATTTCTATTAAAATTATAGGTTTATGGTTTAATATTTTATCCAATATATTAAGCTGTATATAAAGGGAACATGAAAAAGTAAGAAAATGCATATATAAACTGCAATTTAAACTATATAAATATAAACTGCTATTGAATTATAGGTGCATTTTCTGTATAATGAAAATTATTTAATTATTGTGCTCTTTTAGAACAGTATAGAAAGAAATGACTTATTTTACACCTTTTCTGTACATATAGTACAAAATCATATATAGACACATTCAGATTTAATAAGATATAAAGCTCAGCATATTCATACAGTAATAAATGTGTGTTTGCCCACTTTCTTGCTTTAAACACATTCTAACCAGCCCTCCATTTATCTCTGTCAAACGCATGTGCATCATTAGTGGCCTCATGGGAAGCGTATCTTTTTTATTTTTAGCAGCTTTCCCTTTAAAGCTGCCACTATCCCCCTTGTCGTTCTTTTCATGTAAGCCCTTAGGCGGCATCACTTATAACTATTACTAGTAGTACGCCGCGGTCCAAACGCATCATAATCCCCAGCTGCAACGTAAGTGATGTCAGCAAACTCCCCACAGCTGCTCCAATCAAAACCATCGGTCTAATGCCTCTTTGATCACCCCTGCGCTTCCATTACTTTCCAGAGCGCTCCCTCGGCATTAGCCTCCGTGCTAATTTCTTCCTGGTTGCCACAATGAGGGCAAATTTGACAAACATCAGGCGTGCTTTTGATGGCGGGAGGATTTGGTGACTGAGTCAGAGCCGCTGAGGAGTTTGATGGCTCTCTCTGAATATCAATGCGCCTGGCAGGCCTCCATCACATTGTTGACTGAAAATGAGCGTGAGAGCGCGAGCGCTAATGCACTGAATTGCTATGCAGCTCGACGCTCCGGCGTTGAAGGGTTGATTAGCGCTAAAGGCAGAGAGCTCAGGGTCTCTGGTTTGAAGAGTATCATTTACCTTCAGCCTTGACTCAACTTCAGAAATAAATGATGGCAGCACACTTGTACGCCGCTGCTAATTTAAATAATATTGATAAAGTCCTTAAATCTGCTCTCTGACTTTCAAAACCTCTTGAATGTTGATCCACACCTTCTCGAAAAGATACCTTTTCTGGTAGAACATGTGACTGTTGATACCTTTTTAATTTCTATATTTTCTTCTCTCTGTAATGGTGGTCTAACTCAGAAAGGTCAGATCTTTAACCTGCATAGACATTAATGTGGAGTTGGTCCCCCTTTGCAGCTATTAACAGCTTCTACTCTTCTGGAAGGCTTTTTGCCCATTTATCCACTGATGCTGGACAAGAAGATCTGGTGTAATTTCATTTCTAATTCATCGTTAAGATGGTGTTGATGTCAGGGGTCTGTTCAGGCTGGTCAAACTCATCCAACCATGTCAAAATTGGCAGAATAGTATTGTCCAAAATGTCTTGGTGTGCTGAAGCTGGTCTTATGAAGCAAAACAATCGGTCTGTACAAGAAACTGAACATTATTTGCAACATTATTACCTGTAATCCAGAGCCTCAGGCGAGGCTGAAGGAAAGGGAGAACATATGAACCACAATATCTAAATTAATTATTTACATTGCCTCTTATAGTAAAGAACTTGATTTGTGTAAATATGTAAAAAAAAAAAAAAAAAAACATATATGGGGAACAGCAATTTGCACCACTTCTGTAGAATGACCCATATACTGTATATAAAGCAACAACATGTGAATATAACAACATGTCGTACGCACCACAAATTGGCCATAAAACTAAGAGCAATGATGTTATGATTTTATTATATTCAATGACACTATGACATTCTTTATTGTAGTCTCTCATTCACAGTAAAAACATGAGACTGAATTCAACCTCTCTTATCTCCTGTAGGAAAAAAGCCTTAAGAGATTCATTCCAGCGGCTGTAATTGAAAAGATTAAGTAACATACTGGAGTTCAGCGGCGGTGCCGTGCACAGAGCGCAAGCCTGATTGAATTTTTAAGTTATCAGGGGGCATTTGATTTGCATTGAGTGTCCACGCTGGTGCCACTTTCAGCAGAATATGGAAAATTACACTTAACATGCTACATTAGGTGTGGAATGGATTTTATAAATCAAAGCACTAAGGAAGAATTGCAATTAATTCAAATGCATGTGACATTTATGAAAATGGTAGGATGTTACTGTTGCATTCAAGCTGAGCTTGATGGAATATTTACAGGATGTATAAAAAATGGCTTTGAAAGAATGTTCTCTCTGTAGTTATTTGTGAAATTTACTAGCAATTTATAAGGAATGGCAAGTAACACAATGAATGAAATGTGAAATTCTGAAGTACTTACAATGTAAGTGAATGAGGTCAATTTCCCGAGCGTTTAAAAGCAGAAATGTGAAGTGTATAATTTATAAAAGCACTTATATTAATTTTTTCGAAGTAAAAAAATAATACTAATAATATAAAATAAATAATAATTATTATTATTATTATTATGTAATTGTCTTACTTATAATTGTAACTTTTAGTTTCACTTTGTGACTTTCACTCTTAGAAATGGAAAGAAAAAAAAATATTATTGGACATATTTAAGAACTTTTCTGATTTTAAAAAATACAGACGAAAATAAAATAGAGGCTTGGGCTATTTTGATAAATAAAATAAAATGAAATAAAAGTCAAAATGAGACTTTTGCTGTTATTTTAATCTTTATCTAGCGACTATATTTAATGGTTTACTCAGAGGCAGAAATGGAAAGTGGGAAAAGGTTATTTGTCCTATTTTAAGAAAACTTTCAGATTGTTCTTAATACTAAGTGTTTAAAATTATTACAGGTCCAATTTAAAGAAAACTACTAGAAAAAGATTATTCTAGTAAGAAACCACCCAGCAGCCACCCAAAACCGCTCTCATTTTTCTTCCGAAATCTAGTTTTTTACTAAAGCTTGCAGACAGCCAGCGTATTACCAAGATGACAGGAAGTCTCAAACAGGAACAGGACTCGGATCAGAAGTACATTATGAAGGTTTTGAAAGTCTCTTCAGATCAATCCTCGATGCCGAGTCTAAGAACACGAGGAGAGGTTCATGGACGCCAGTCTGCTCTCAATAATAATAGCACTCCAGCTAAACAGTCTGCACCCAAAAAGAAAACAACATTTCAGTTTCTCTAGTACTTCAGTCGAGGAGGGATATCAGGGTTCCTGTACATCTGCAACATCGGCTTTCTGCTATCAAGTGTGGGCCGGTTCCTGCTGTGAATCCCACCTGCAGTGGAGTGGGTCAATACTCGAGTGCTGCAGTGTTTTTAACACCACCAAACACGCAATAACCGTGGCGAGAAGATCAAGTCTGCAGCATTATGTAAGTTTCTCATAAACACTGCGATAATATCTAGTTGACTTCATTTCCGGCTCCGCCTGCATGCACACGTTTTGGCGCATCAGCCTGATGCGCTCATGTATTTTTCATTAAAATCACAATTGGCAGCACTCTGAGATGCCACCTAATTGCTCGCATATCATCTCTGATTGTAACCTGATCTTTTTGTTGTGGCGTGCTGCGGCAGATGCATTCATATCTGAAAGGCGAACGCAGAAGTCTGTGATATAAAAGCGTAGCCACAGGCATGCTGCTTTACATGTGAACACCACATCTCCCTGAGCACGACTGGATTGGAAAAGCCGACGATGGGAACTCAACACATTATAACCACCAGCCGCGGCTCGGGGTGACTCCATCAGACGGCTGACAGGGAGCTGATGGAAGGAGGTGCGGCGGTGGCCTGTGAAAGTGCTCCACTGGGCACAAAATCCATCCCTGCTAGAACAAAGACTTTTCATGAGTAACAAGTAGACCTGAGCTTTGATAATACACGAGCGACTGGAACGAGTGAAGACTTAGGGAGCATTTACACATCAACAATATACTTTAAACTGAAACTTTTAAAAACTGAAATTTTTAAATAAAAAAATAGCATATGCGAAAATATCCCCATTAACACGGATCCACAAAAATGATTAATATGCTGTATTATTACTTTGAGACTTTATTTCGAACATGTAAAATAAATACAATGCCAGGCCAGTAGTTGGCGATGTTACTTTGTAAAGAAACACTACGCACCTATAGACTGAACACATAATGCGCACCGATTTAACAAAATTGTCTTTTCTTAATTCAGAGACGAGAATGATATCGTTTTCAAAAACTGGCACTTTGAAACCCGTTTTAAAAGTTTGCTTTTTCAGGCCCTCAAAAAGCCATTGTTGTGCCAAATTGTGTACAAAGTTTTATGTTTTTAATATTGAAAATAGTGTCTAATAAACATACATTTACTCATCAACAATGTACTAAAAATGTTTCTTAAAAGTTTTGCATACAAACGTTAATGTTGTCAAAATCTCGTTCACACGGATACATGAAAACAACTAAAATGCTGTATTTTGCATACAAGGTTGGCGATGTCAATAGTCTGGCATCCATAATACAGTGTTTGTAGTCATGTTCAAGGATCTGTGTGAAGGGTGATTGGTTTGACAACATTGTCATCTACATGCAAAACTTTTTAAAAACTTCTACATCATTTTTGTGTAAATGTTCACTAAATGCTATTTAAAGGAATATTCTGGGTTCAGAACAAGTTAACTTCTAGCATTTATGGCATAATGTTGGTTTATCCTTTAAATAAATAAATACATAAATAAATAAAAAATGTAGTTTATGGTCAGCACTAACAATGGAAGTGAATGGGGCCAATTTTTTGAGCATTTAAAAGAAGAAATGTAATGTATAGTTTTTATTTTATAAAAGCACATTTACATTAATTCTTTCACTTCAAAGTAAGTAAATAAATAATAAGGTAACATTTACATTTACAATAACAACTTTCAATGTCACAATGACTTTCTCACATTTTTTACTTTCTCACATTAACTTTAATATTTTACTCAGAAGTGGAAATGGAAAACTTTTCGGTTTCACTTTATTTTGATGGTCCGTTTAACACATTCTGTTGACTATAAGTAACGTTGCACCTACATATCTACTGACTCTTATTAGAGTGTTAGTAGAGTATTAGTAGAATGGTAGGGTTAGGGTTAGAATAAGCTGACATGTAGGGGAGACCGGGGGCAATTGTAACATTTTTTACTTTTTCCTTCATAACTCAGACTACTTGAAATGCACTAGTCATCTTTTGATACAAGAAACAGATATAGGTGCACTAATTAATAATGCAACTGATATATTTTCACTTATAAGGACAAGACTATAATATTAAATGAAATGCAAGAATTCAGAGTGTTACAATTGCCTCCTTTGTGGGGGCAATTGTAACAGTGTTTGGGGCAATTGTAACACTGAAAAACAAGTCATGTTAAACCACTGTTTCTCAAATAAAAAGGAACCTTACTGCTGTAGTATCTAATATATAGTATCTATATATGTGTATATCTACTATTATATATATATATAATATTATATATATATATATATATATATATATGTGTATGGTTCAAATTCGCTTAAATGTCAGACATCTTTCAAAAAGTATATTTATATTTTTTTGCAGAAGACCGCAACTATTCTAGAGGTAACTAGATTAATTATTTAAATATATTTTACTCA
This sequence comes from Aspiorhynchus laticeps, assembly GCA_023376895.1. NCBI lineage: Eukaryota > Metazoa > Chordata > Actinopteri > Cypriniformes > Cyprinidae > Aspiorhynchus > Aspiorhynchus laticeps. The sequence goes on along the minus strand of CM041805.1, from coordinate 23,417,782 downwards.
AATACATTATTTAGCTGATGAGTCAAGAACAGTCTTTAATGAAATGGTACAAGATAAACATTAACAGAAGAACTCAATGAGTCATTTTATTTTTTTAAAGATTTAAAAGCAACACTAATCATTTTAAATGTAGTTTTACATTTAAAATATATTTATTTTCTAACAGAAAAGTAACAGAAATGTCAACGCAGAAAAACAGTGTTTACATTGGGCCCCGTGGCTAGGGGGCAACTGTAACAGTGTTACAATTGCCCCCGATGTTGCAGCCATGATAAAATCTCATACACTAGCTAGTCACACCTATATTAGCATAGGTTGCTCATGTTAATTTTCTATCAATAACCTACAGATAAAATGTATGTAGTTTAAATTCGCTATCATCTAAACATTAGACAGCAGCAGACAAATACTGTACATCCAAAAATTAATTTTCATACCACAAAATCTGTATTTTGTTAAAAAAAATTCTGCTCCGGTGATATGACTGTGGTCCTTTTCCACAGGCAGAGAGATGATCTTACTGAGCATTTGCAGATTAAGTTTCATCACTCTAGCTTGATTCTGATTGGAGGAATTGAGTGTGTTACAATTGCCCCCGGTCTCCCCTACTTGCAAAGTTACTTATAGTCAGTAGAATGTCTGTTGAGATGCCATCACAATAAAGAGTTAGCAGATATTAATCAGACAGTCTACTAATATTCTAATGAGAGTTTGTTGACATGTAGGTGCCACGGTACTTATTGTAGACAATGTTCAAAAGGGACCATCAAAATAAAGAGCTTTCATATTCTTCTTAAGAGCAAAAAGCAAAAAAATAATCAATGTTATAGTCAAACACTTACAGTAGATGTGAATAGAGCCCTTTTTGAAGCATTTAAAAGCAGAAATGCAGCTTTTATAAAAGCACCTACATTTGTTTTTCTTTTAAAGGGGTCATCGGATGCCCATTTTCCACAAGTTGATATGATTTATTAGGGTCTTAATGAAAAGTCTATAACGTACTTTGGTTAAAATTTCTCAATAGTAGTGTAAAACAACACCTTTTTACCTTGTCAAAATCAGCTCTGATTTCAGCAAGCCGTTTTAGTCCATGTTCCTTTAAATGCTAATGAGCTCTGCTCACTCCGCCCCTCTCTTCCGTGTGGTGACGAGCCGTTCTCATGATACGGTTTACTTTAGCCGCGGAACTTGCTAACTAGCACGTTATTAGGAAAGGTGATTTGCAAAGATTCATAAAAGAACCTTATACTCACTTCTTCTGTAGGTGAGGCTGGATCACGAATGATTCGCGCAAACATAAATGCGTTTAGGCAGATAGAGGATTGGCGCATTCCCTTCAAAAACAAAGGTAATCCACTGCATCTTCAGCAGCTCAGATGTCGGGAGTAAATGATGACTGCTATGTTCATTATTATATCCAACAACAGAACACCTCAATCACTTAGGAGCCATTCTTGTCTACATCTGCTCCAGCGTCAAAACAATGGAGGACTGATGACAGCTCACTCAGGGCGGGTCTAAGGTAAAACTTAGTGTCAATCAACAATCGTGGGAGGGGCTTGGGTCTATGTGATGTCACACAGACAGGTATCTGAGATCGGCTTGATTTGAGAAAGGGGAAATGATTTAACGAGATAAAAAAAAAAACACTGGGTGGCTCTCTTATAGGGTGGTTGTGTACACACACTGCCAACACACATTTCAGTTCAAACAACTTGTAAAAGTGCATGTACCATCCGATGACCCCTTTAAGATGTGCATTATTTGATAGTAAAGCTGTTTAAATTATCACTTTTACAGTCTTTTTAGTGTTGTTTTAGGGTTTTAGAGTTGAATATAAATTTAGTTAGTAAGCTTTTTTAATTCTTACCATATTAAAATGAAGTTTATGCCTTGTGGCTGTACTATTGAAACTGTGAGTCTTTTAACATTTAAGGATTGGTCCAGTTCGCATCCACTGTACCGTAACTGTAACTTGTTTGAAAAGGAGAGATGAGTGGATTAATTTTTGTGTTAATCAAAATGATGAAAAAGACCCTCTAGAGTTTCGGAAGAGATCTCAACAATGTTGTCAGAGGTCATAGTCACTATTTACTGTATGTGCACTTACTATAGGAAGCGTGAATCTTCTTGACGTTGCATGACTTGAATGCTGAGTTAAGCCAAGCAGCTAACATTAATCATGAATATAAGGGTAGCTGACATAACATACAGGTGTATTTCAGCAGCAATCTTTCAGATTAAAATGTATAGGAAGTGTTTATGCACCATTTTAATCATCAATAGCCTCGCTGTGTGACAACTGCATGATGTTCCTCCAATAATATGAGATAAAAACAGCATGCACAATTAAAATGCATGACATATGGCATCTAATGTTGCTGTAACTGCTTAACATGTCATGTCAAACACTCAAGCTCTTAGTGTGAGTCTCTCTGAAACTGAATTCTCACACCTCCATGACTGCCAATAAGCTGCTCAGGGAAACACACGGTGACCTTTTGCGGCTGTATTGAAGCTGTAATGAATAATAAATGTTATAGACAATAATGCTTTGGCCAAGTATTAAGTATTTATGTTTACAGGGAGCCCCCGTGGTCTACATTCAAAGAGCTTGTGGTCGATCTTCATCAGGATAATGCTTTCTCTATGCTGGACTGTAAAACAATGTTGTGTCAAGTGTGTCTTTTGACAATGGGTGGGTATCAGTGCTATTAGTATTTATTAATATTTTTAATATTTAATAGTTACAGTTAACACTAACAACACTGCTTTTCAACTCATTTGATTACACTGACAGAAGTTTTATTTTTATATTTGCAGCTCTAATTTTAATTGTGGTTCATTTTAATTATAAGTATACAGTGCCGTGAAAAGGTTTTTGCCCCCTTCCTGTTTTTTTTTCTTCTTCATATTTGTCACACTTAAAAGATTCAGATCAAACAAATTTTAATTAAATACATTTTTAAGTAAATACAAAATGCAGTTTTTAAAAGATGATTTCATTTATTAAGGGAAAATAGCTGTTCAAACCTACCTGGCCCTACGTGAAAAATGAATTGCCCCCTCCTGTTAAATCGTGAAAGAACTGTGATTAACCACATTATTTTAGAAAGCAGAGTTAAATTTCACTAGCTACACCCAGGCCTGATTACTGCCAGACCTGTTGAATCAAGAAATCACTTAAATAGAACCTGTCTGACAAAGTGAAGCATGCCTAAAGAGCAACACATCATGCCACGATTTAAAGAAATTCAAGAACAGATGAGAAACAAAATAGCTGACATGTATAAGTCTGGAAAGCCAATTCTAAGGCTTTGGGACTCCAGCGAACCACGGTCAGAGCCATTATCCACAAATGGAAAAAACTTGGAACAAGTGATGAACCTTCCCAGGAGTGGCCGGCCTACCAAAATTACTCCAACAGCGCAATGACGACTCATCCAGGAGGTCATAAAAGAACCCAGAACAACATCTAAAGAACTGCAGGCCTCACTTGCCTTAATTAAGGTCAGTGTTCATGATAGGGCTGTGCAATTAATCGAATTCGATTCTCATGCGCATCTCGTCAGTAAAGCAGGTTCCGTGACTGGCACTAAATCTCCACCTGTTTTCAAATTGAGTGGCAGTTAATACACAGAGCCGTAGTTCACTGACAAGTTAGGCAATTTCACGTTCATAATCAAATTCGATTCATCTGCGATTATGAACGCGATATCGCGTAGCTTGTCAGTGAACTACAGCTCTGTGTATGAACTGCCGCTCAATTTGAAAACAGGTGATGGAGATTTACCGCCAATCACGGAACCGGCTTTACTGACGAGATGCGCATGAGAATCGAATTTGATTAATTCCACAGCCCTAGTTCATGATTCAACAATAAGAAAGAGACTGGGCAAAAATGGCATCCATGGGAGAGTTCCCAGGCAAACGCCACTGCTGACAAAAAAAAGAACACAAAGGCTCGTCTCACATTTGCCAAAAAATATCTAGATTATCCCCAAAACTTTTGGGCAAATATTCTGTGGACTGATAAGACAAAAGTTGAACTTTTTGGAAGGTGTGTGTCCTGTTACATCTGGCATAAAACCAACACAGCATTTCATAAAAAGAACATCATACCAACAGTCAAACATGGTGGTGGTAGTGTGATGGTCTGGGGCTGCTTTGCAGCTTCAGGACCTGGATGACTTGCCATAATTGATGGAACCATGAATTCTGCACTCTATCAGAAAATCCTGAAGGAGAATATCCAGCCTTCAGTTGGGACCTTAAACTCAAGTGCACATGGGTTATGCAGCAGGACAATTATCCCAAACACACCAACAAGTCCACCTCTGAATGGTTCAATAAAAACAAAATTAAGGTTTTGGAGTGGCCAAGTCAAAGTCCGGACTTAAATCTGATTGAGATGCTGTGGCATGACCTTAAACAGTTCATTCATGCTCGAAAACCCTCCAATGTGGCTGAATTAAAACAATTCTGCAAAGAAGAGTGGGACAAAATTCATCCACAGTGATGTGAAAGACTCATTGCCATTTATCGTAAACGCTTGATTGCAGTTGTTTCTGCCAAGGGTGGCACAACCAGTTATTAGATTTAGGGGACAATTACTTTTTCACATAGTGCCAGGCCGGTGTGGGCAGCTTTTTTTCCTTAATAAATTAAATCATTATTTCAAAACTGCATTTTGTATTTACTCGGGTTATCTTTGTGTAATATAAAAAACTGATTGATGATCTGAATCATTCAAGTGTGACAAATATGCAAAAATTGAAAGAAAACAATACAAATACTTTTTTTCACACCACTGTGTATTTTATATATATATATATATATATATATATATATATATATATATATATATATATATATATATATGAAAATGTTTCATATGTTAATATATCAATCAAATTTTGATTTAATGTACAAAATAATCTTTTATATTACCAAAAAAAAAAAAAGTGTACTCAATTAGGCAGTGTGCAAGTGCAGTACTATTTCATTCCGAACATAACCTGTGACCTTAGACTCTCATTAAAAAGAAAACACACATCTTATCTCACCTAAGCCCTAAACTCCAGCCTTTGTGCAGAATTTCATCCATTTAATTCGATATGTGAGATATTTTTCTCTCAGAACAGTACAAAGTGTTACTCAGTGAAATGTTCAGGGACTCAAATGCCTGTCTGCCTTCTCTGCGTTCTGGAGTTCAAGACCTCCAAATGTCACCGTCCGTATTAAATGTCCTTCCTTGCTCAGGAGATCGGCTACTTGGACTCTTTTTGCAATGCTAATGGCTGTCTACATTGTTTAAGCGGCATTATTTTATGAAAATAAACTATTCTACTTGTTAGTCACAACTGAAGGTCCAAAAAAAAACATTCTCATCAAAATAACTTAAGGTTATTAACTAAAGATTGTTTTTCAAATGGGTTTAGAAGAAACAACAAAAATCATGGACAAAACTTAAACAATGGTAGATAGAACATGCAAAAATATAATAAAAATAGTATGCAAAACATTATGCAACAAAGATTTCAAACAGTATTATGCTATACTAACATCACATCATTCACTTTGCTCAGCAAAGTGGATCCTCTGCAGTGAATGGGTGCCGTCAGAATGAGAGTCCAAACATCTGATAAAAACATCACAATAATCCAAAAGTTATTCACACCAGTCCATCAATTAACATCTTGAGAAGAGAAAAGCTGCAATTTTGTAAGAAACAAAATCATCATTAGACATGTTTAACTTGAAACCATCGCTTTTGGCCAAAATCCAAGTCCATAACACTTCTTCCAGTGAAAAAGTCCATCTCCTGTTGTCTCTCACATCAAAGACATATTTGTTTAGAGCTGTTTAGGAATTTTGTATTGTTTTATTTTTTGTATTGTTTTTTTTTTTGCTTGTAAACGGTGCTTGATCGATGCAGATTTCTCTCCTGATTCATACCAGATGACTTTTTCACTGAAGAAAGCAATAATATGAACTCTACTTTTGGCCAGAAGCGACGATTTGAAGTTAAAACTCTCTTAATGATGGATTTGTTTCTTAACACACAGCAAATTCATACAAACTAGCCACCAGTTTGCCAAGATGTAAAATAGTTACAAATTGCCATGAGATCGTGTTGGGTATTCACAGTCACTGTAGAGCAAAGTTCAAACACAGGTGTTGATGCAAGCTTTAGCACGATTAGCCCCTTTTTGCTCAACTGCTACATTTCACACTTCACGTTTACAGTCGAACAAGTACATCATCCGGTTCATATAGTGCACTACGCTACTGTGTGAACACATTAGCAAGCACTATTTATACTACAAAATAGCAGAGTAGAGTGAAATGGGACACAGCCGCAGAGAGAAAATGAACACGACTCAGTGTTTCTCCCCTAAATAAGACCGAAATTTCTGCATGGATCACAGTGGCATTTGGGTGACATTTAGCAGTGCAGCCTGAGGGGATCGGGAGCATGTCCTGCTAATTTAGTAATTAACCGGGTTCATTTCTAAACTTCAAACAGAAGCGATAAGCATGCAAATACCTGCGGATGACAACAGAAGCCAAGAGATTGTGTTCTTACTCTCCTCCTTCTGGATCTGTTAATTATGATGCTTGCTTTTAATAATTAATGGTGGTGATGAATTAATTGATATGTTTCGTGTGAACTCGTGTCTTGCTTGTTCTGCACTTTAGATAATGATCCGTCACACCGCTCTCACTTTTGTTTGAGAGTTTGATGAAGTGATGACGGGCCGTTGACACAATAAAGCCCTTTTACCCCCAAGACCATTAGCAAGAAACGGAGCGAGAGAACAATATTAAAGGGTGTAAAAGACACGTAGAGTGTGAAGCAGCTGTTTGGTTTCAGTCTGCTCGTATTGAATGTTTTAACAGTGAAAAAGTAGACGGCATAAAACTCCCAAAGCTATCCAGTCTCACAATGGAAATGTCATTCCAGTGTTGTTCGCCGTGTACAGAAGCTCTCAGTGGTTGTTTGTAACCTCATTCAAGAGAGGGTTTTTAAAAGACAAGGAATACAGAAGAACAACAGTTGTTTTTAATGATAGTACTGTATGAAATACATTCGTTCGTTTGATTGTTGTTTACTCACACACTCAATATTTAGTATGCACACACACATTATGCTGCATATACATGATAAAATGAAATGAAAGTCAGAAATTGACAATCTAATACTTAAACACATTATTATAGATATGCAGAATAGGAATTTGAGAAACAGCAACTAACTAACTTATTTATTTATTTAACACTGACTCAAGCAAGATAACATATTTTGTAACCATATGATTAGCAATATAATATACATTAAGATAATTTTTCTTACAAAATAAACCCCTTCAAGGCAATAAAACACACCATAGACAATATAATATAATATAATATTAATGGGTATATAAATACATAAATAAAAATGTATTAATTTATTTTAGATTCATTATTTTAAGATAATTATAATACAAATAATAAAGATTAATTATAATAATATAATACATTTTATTTCATATAATATTTTAAATTTATTTTATTTTATTTATTTTTATTTATTTTATTCATTTATTTATAAAATTGATTAAATATAATAAATACATTTATTATAATAATGCATTTTGTAATTCTCTATTTATTTATTTATTTACTTATTAATTCATTCATTCATTCATTTATTCATTCATTCATTCTACTGTTTTTTAATACATCTATATACAGAAAAGGTGGTGTTCTAAAAACTACATCTGTCAAAGGCATTGAATTCTCTGACATTAAAATATCCATTGGGAGAACCAGTAAACACAGCGTGACCTTTCCCTGTGAGACTGTGTAGGCCGAACATGCAGTAAAACCACTGAGGTTTCAGACTCCTGTTTATCCATTAGACTCTGATGCTGGAGATATTCCACAGCAAAACATCTTCCCACAAGCCTGCCACCCCTGAACCACGGTAAATGAGCGGTAAAGGCAGTAGGCAGCAGCCGCCGCAGACACCTGGCAGTGAGTGTCAGAGCGGTGAAACTCCAGTGACCCACAGACGACAGGAACACGCGCCTCTGAGTTTGCTCATTTGGACAGAATGAGCCCACGCTGGTGCCGTGTTGTTCACTGTCTGTTTGTGAGATGCGCTTGTCTCTCAAAAACTCACTAATATGTGCAGGGAAAGCTTTCACACCACAGGATTACATATGAAATCAACTCTTACCCTAGAACAAACACCACCAGTGCTCAAACTGAGCTTCAGTGATTTAAACAAACTCGAAGTATTAAACCACAGCGTATAACTTCAGAGAATTGTTTTTCAAAGAGATCAGACTCATAATTTTCACTTGATGGATGCTGAAATAAGTGGAAAAATCTCTTTGATTTACAAGGAGGAAACAAAGCCATATTTAAATTAAAGCCATCTATCTATCCATCATCTGTCCATCCATCTATCCATTCATCTATAGATCTATCCATTCATAGATCCATCTATCCATTATCTATTTATCCGTAAATCAATATGGATTATCTATTTATCCATAAATTCTCCATCTGTCCATCTGATTTTTCTATCAACCTGTCCATGTATCTATCCATTCATATAGAGCTATCCATCCATCATCATTCATCCATCTATCCATTGTCTATTTATCCATCTGTCAATCCAACTATCCATCCATTTATTATCCATCATAAATCTATCTATCTATCATCTATTTATCCATACATATATCGATCTATCTATCCATCTGTCTATCCATTATATATCTATCCATCCATTTATTATTTATTTATCCATCCATCCATCCATCCATTTATCATCATCCATCATTCCATCCATCAGCTCTCCAATGCTGAATTTACTTTTGATCAACTTAATGCATCCTTGCTGAATAAAAGTATTAATACCTTCTTAAAAAATATCTTACTGACCTCAAACTTTTGAACGGCAGTGTGTGTTTTAAAATTATTCACATTATCCCTTTAAGAACGAGTGGCTAACAGATCGGTGTGTGATGAGTCTCTGGGGTGTTATTGAGAAGTGAAGTGTAAAGAGGGCACCTCCAGGACACTCTTGACTTCTATTCGACCCCAGATTTTTCAGGCCAATTCACAGTCAGCACGTCACAAGTGATAAGCTTTAATCGGCTGGATTACAACGCCGCGGATGCTGGAGGAATGGAAAACCCTGGATGAAGAGCCCTGGAGTCACGGCAGAACCACATTACTGTACGCCCAGCCAATCTTACACATAATGTGAATCAAAACAGAAAGTCCACGTGTGCAAACCAGATGAATGGAGTGAGTGTGTATGGAGGAGGAAGGCGTCGCCGATGGAAAACTTTGAGCTCAAGAAAGGCAGTAGCCAGAAGGTACTAAAAACCGTATTTAGTTCTGAAGCACAAAGCTGTCAGAGTCGATTAATTCAGCTTGTGTGGAGAATCCACAACACTGCCTCTCTAACACAAGAACACAGACGCACGAGGCTCTCCGGGGAGCAACTAAAACACCTTTTAGAATACAAAACAACCTGAGCAGATCCATAACACACTCCACTGTTTGTGCGCTTGATTTCTTGCCATACATTACAGATGTGCTGCTAAATGGAGACGTTGTTTTCAAAGTGAAACCTAAAACCTGCTAGTGGTTGTAAAAGCCCTGGGGTTTGGTTTCAGATCTATATATTCTGCCACACTTCTATCATTATGTGAAGTCTGGGATTATGAATAGGTGATGAAATCTGAAGTCAAGTGATATGTGAGGAGGATTTCTGACATGCATGCAAAGACTGGCTTTGATTCACATATCGATATTTGTGGTTTCATGTTACACATGTTTCACACATTATGTAAAAGTTTTTGTATATAAGAAGGGCCACACAAAATGTCTGTCATTCACATTTTTACCACGTTTAAACCCATTTAATGGAATTCCACCGATATTTTACAACCAAATCAGCAGATGCATACAGGGTTGGTTGGTTGGTTGTGCTAACAGCTCCATTTAATTGATCAAAAAATGTGGTAAAAGTGATATGTAATATTATTACAAATTAATAAATTGCATTAATACATTTTGAAAAGTTAGATTTATAAAAATAAAATTGTAAAGTAAAAGTGGTCAAAAACTTTGATTAATTACCTTAATTAATTAATCAAATTAATTAATTAATTTATAAAACTTACTGATTAACTTAATGATAATTAAACTTAAAAATGAATGCAAAAAAATTATTTGCAAACACATTGGTTTGTGTTTATTTTTTAAAAAGTTTTTTTTAATTCAAATTAATTTTATGATGATAATAATAATAATAATTATTATTATTATTAAATGTAGTGTAAGTTTATGTATTTTCGTAATGAAATGCCAGTTTCCCCCAAATTTGTTGTAATTTTATTTATTTTTTAAGTAGATTTTATTTGGGACTATATAGAAATACTCTATGTACATGCTAATACCACAGATTTTCTCTTCAGATTCAGCAGAAACTATGAAAAAAAAAAAAGATTTCACCTAGAGACTAATAAAAATGTTTTATTTACACGAACAAATGCAAATTCCACAATTTCAACTAAAATGATCAAATGCATGAGAAAGAGCTTACAGATTTCATATGGGGAACTATACAATATGTTATATAATGGCCTACATAAATGTATTTTCCACAATTTCCCTAAAATGATCAACAAAAAAAAGCCAAATTATCTGTCCTCATAAGGATATAAGATGGTATACGTAAAGTACAAAAATACTTGAAAAGAAAGAAAAGGAAGTAGTAGCATCAGGCTGACATGTATAAATCAAAAGGTTTTTATGAAAGCTTTGATGGGCAGTGACTCACCACTGGCAAGCGCGCTGTGATTTGAGTTCAGTGTGTGTTTTATGCATTTCAGGTCTCGTTTTATTGGTTTGTTTTGCTCAGCCTAGCATGACGTTTCTTCTTTAATGGACCTGGTAGCGGGTTTAAAGCACAATGAAGTCAGGAGGAGTCATCTGCATCTGAATGGTGCTTTAAGTGAGTATGTTTCTTTCTGGCTGAGTCACGCACAGACGTTTACTGCGGCGAGTGAATCGAGGCAGAAACGCAGGATGCTTTCGTGCTGTGTGCGTGCAGGCGGAGCAGGAAGACGTCCAGCTGGTGTCTGCTCGGATCTGGACTCAGTGTTCACCTGTGGAGCGCTCGCTCCCCGGGACAGGCCGTCTATATGCTAAACACTGAAGTACATTTAAGTACATTTGTACAATAAAAAATATGACATTTTACTTTTATTAATTTGACTAGAGAGAATTGAAATCAATTCAAATTGAAATCAAAATTGATATTTTACTGGTCTTCTGGTCTTACTGTGAACGATTCTTCAGCGCACATTGTTCTATAATGAAAATGTGTCATGTAATCTTTCATTGAAATGTAATACACAGAGAACACTTCACTATCCAATCAATTCTGATGGATAAAATTAAGTTGTTTTTATCTTGTTTAATATCCTGTTTTATGTCACAAGTAAAATTGGTTCCAAACACATTTGCACTTTGACTTTTATAAATATATATGAATGAATGAATGAATATTATTATTGTTGTTGTTGTTGTCATTTTATTAAATAATAATAATTATTAATAATAATCATAATCATCATCATCATCATCATCATCATCATGAAGAATAATTAACCAATTAACCAATCCCAATATAATAACAACAATAATAACCACAACAACAATAATAATAATAATAATAAATGGATTGGTTAATTGGTTTAGAAATATTATTGTTATTATTATTAATTATAATATATTTATTATTTTATTTTTATTAGTAGTAGTAGTAGTAGTAGTAGTAGTAGTATTAATTTGTAATATGAATTATTACAATTATAACTTATTTACTTAATTAGGTATAATTGGAAATAATACTACTACTAATTACAATATAATTTAACAAATTATTATTATTAATGATGGATAGATAGATTATTAATAATACTAATAATTATTATTATTATTATGAATATATATATATATATATATATATATATATATATATATATATATATATATATATACATATATATATATATATATATATATATATATATATATATATATATATAATAAAAAAATTGTAATGCAATAAAATGACTTCTTTTTGAGGTTGTAGAAGGGCAGGAGTAACAAGTGGAGCTGACACGAGTCTCCTGACTGCTAGAGGAGAAGCAGAGTCCCTGCTGTTATCAGAGCGATGTAAAAGATAACAGACGGCTCGACAGAACAAGACGAGAAAGGTCACGGCGGACGGCTTCAGCATTAATGCTGTTTATCAGAACGGGTTTTATCCGTGATTATATCAGAGTGTGACGGTATAAACAGAGCTCTCAACCCTGCGTTCAGTGTCAAGAGAGCATGCATAGGTCAACAGGAAATCTAAACCGAGCAGATTTACTTTACCAATACACACTCGGCCTTATGAATGATTCATCAGTGCATGTTATTTCAAATGAATATCTGGAATTGTTCATCAAAATATAATAACATACTCTACTTCTATAACAACTTTCCTTCTCAGTTGACAACCACCTGCCAACACAGAGACAACCTTTCACCATCCAATCAATTCACGACGAATAAAACTAAGTGCTGTCCCAAAGATTTGTCTGACTAATTATCTTGTTTCACTCAAAATTTGTTATATTACAGAAGTCAAATGGGTTGTAAACCTGCTGGTTTTACTGAAGAAATGGAGGACTTCTTCCTCTTTGACACCGCTTTTCTCCACTCTGTGGCATTTAGCATGAATTAAAATCCAATCAAAAGTGATTTCTGTTTTAAAAGGATTCCGAATCAAAAGGTAAAACTGACTTTGTTGCAAAACACTAGTGATTGAACACACAATGATCAAAAGCCGGAGTCTCTCCGCCGGGATTAAAGTAGACTCACATTGTGGCAGTGATTCATTCACATCCTCCGCTACGGACAAGCCAAGTTAATTAGTCCATTGTATCCGGCCTGTAGTTTGTCAAAGTGGCACAAGAGAAGGCTTTTCAAGAGCACAATTAAGATGGCAGTCGGTGTCATTCCTCTACAGCAGACGGAAGTCAGCACATCGACTGGGAATCTGTGAGACATGCAGATGGAGCTTTAAATCTATACGCTGACCAGACGAGCCAAAACACATCTGAACTCAAGCCGTCATGACTGTCAACACACCGGGAAAAACTATTGCTCAAGAGTCTGCTGTTAACACAGGTGAAGCTCTGAAACTTGTCAGGATGTCTGGCTCATGTTTCACCACAAAACCGACAGAAACTAGAGCTTGCTTAAATATACTCTAGTCAACATTTGAAGTGGATCAAAACCTTTCATCAAAGTTGTCCTAAAACATAAAACCAAAATGTGTTCTTTTCTTATAGGACAACTTTGATGAAATTCTTTGATCCACTTCAAATGATGACTAATGTATATATACAAAATTATATTTATACATCACACATCGTGTTAATTTTGTTGCATTATTTTCGTGGAAATAAAGTGTATTTCCCCACACTTTTTTTACTGTAATACAAAAATATAATGATATATTAAAGTAACATATACATATATATCCATCATCATAGTATCTTTTTATTTATTTGAATTCCTTTTTTTTTTTTACATGATTGTCATTATTTCTTATTCCATTATTTTCATAGTAAGTATATTTTCCAACCATTTTTATTACTGTAATACAAAAATATAATGATGTTTCAATATATATATACATACATACATACATACACACACATCATGTCCACCGCCACCAAGGTATTTATTCGATTTTTTTTTTTCATTAGTATCATTTTTTATTAATGCATTATTTTCACGTTAATCACATGCATTTTCCCACCATTTTTATTACTGTAATGCAAAAATAAAATGATAAATTATTTCAAATAACGAAAAATTATACATAATGTCCTTCATCATGGCATTTTGTCATTATTATAATTATTTCTTATCGCATTATTATTTTAATGGAAATTAAGTAAATTTTCTAACAATCTGTATTACTGTAATGCAAATACATAATTATTATTACAAGTAATAATATATACTAAAAAAAAAACATTTATACACCATGTCCATTATCCTGGTATTTGTTGTATTGCACTTCATTTATGTTGATTTAATAAAATAAAATCATGATTTAATAAAATATAATATTTATATAATATATATATTAATATTAATATGTAATTTATATTTTAATATTAATATTTAATTATATTTTAAATAATATTAAAAAATTTTTATTATATTTTAAATAATTTAAATTATTAAATGAAGTAAAATGTCTGGATATAGTCAAAGTATAATAATGTAAATCTAAATATGTTTCATTGTAATGAAAATAATGTCACAATGCTTTAGAAAAATTCATGTTTTATAAAATAGAATATATAGGCAAAATATTTGTGCTTTTTCTTTTGATTTTGGGTACAATATGAGCTGGTGTATTTTGGTTGGATTCACCCGGCCAGGTTCCTGACAAACCAAAATAACATCAGGCCACACTGACAGAGCTATTACAGGTGCATCATTTCCTGTGAAATGAAACGGTTTGAGACAGACCTTTTCTTTTAGCATGTCAATTCTGCTGGTCTCCCTCCATCTGTCCATGAGGATACTAAATCATAACGTAATGCGAGTGCTGCGGGGATCAAAGACATCCTTTGGTCTCAAGTTCAGTCTATAAATGAGAGGAAATCTCAGAAAAGATGAATTATAACTACAGCCCGCCCGTCTTTCATCTCTGCTCTTCATCATTCTCTTTTCATCACTTTCTCATGTGTCACACACTGATTCAGCAGCGAGACTTCCTGTTTTGTGTCACTTATTAAAAATTCAAGACAGGAAAAGCTCACAGCTACAGCTGAGAGACGAGACGTGCCAACACAAACACTACAAAACAGAACAAGAGAAGAGAAGAGAAGAGAAGAGAAGAGAAGAGAAGAGAAGAGAAGAGAAGAGAAGAGAAGAGAAGAGAAGAGAAGAGAAGAGAAGAGAAGAGAAGAGAAGAGAAGAGAAGAGAAGAGAAGAGAAGGATAAAGAACGGTGGATAGAACAATAGATAGATAGCTAAATAGAATGATAGACCAAGAGAAAGAGCGATAGATACAAAGAATGAGAGAAAGAATGATACACAAAACAATGGAAAAAATGATCCATAGAAACACAGAGAGAATGATAGAACAATTGATAGAAAATTATAACATTCAAAGAATGATAGTGATAAAAAGAATGATGGAAAGAATGTTGCAGAACATAACGTTAGAAAGAATAACAATGACAGACAGAACAATAGAAAAAATGATAGAAAGATAGAATGACAGAACAACAGAACAGACAGAAAGATAGAAAGAATAATAAAGAGGAGGATGGAATGATAGAATGACAAAGAACGATAGAAAGAGCATTACATAGAATGATATGTAAAATGATAGAAAGTTAGATAGAATGATAGAACAACATAATGATAGATAGAACAACAGAACAATAGAAAATCAATAGATAGAATGATAGACAGAACAACAGACAGAAGATTAGACAGAAGGATATAGAACAACAGAAAAACGACAAAGATAGAATGATAGATAGAACAATAGAAAGAACAATAGACAGAATGAGAAAGAACGATGGAATGATAGAAAATTAATGGAAATACAGAATGATAGAACAATAGAAAAATGATAGAAAGACAGAATGATAGCTATAACGACAGAATAATAGAAAGAACAATAGAATGATAGATAGAACAATAGAAAGAATGATAGAGTGATAGATAGAATGATAGAACGGCAGATAGAACGATAGAATGATAGATCATTTTTATACAAAATAATATTTTTATATGTTATGTAGGAAAAAGCTACTAAAAACGAACTATATTTGTAATGTATTTCTTTCTTAGAGTAAATCTTGATGTAAATGTGTGTTGATGCAGTAGGATATGAAGCTGGTATCAGGCCTGAGCTGACAGTGAGACTCCTCCATCTGTTGCGGTGCGAGCAGAGAGGATTCTGGGGGACAGGGTGGCTCTGGTCCTGGCCGTGGCAGGTTGGCAGTCGTTCTGCTGGTGGAGGCGTGAGGGAACACAGCCCTCGACAGGCCCGCTCCAACCTTCTGCCCCGCCGGAGGGAAGCCCAGGCACATCCTGCCCAGGAATCAGTGCATCGGGACGGAGCGCTCAGCCGAGCGGAGCAGAGCCAGCCGGGTTTGTCTGGGCCGCAGCCAAGGGGAAGCGCCTAAGGTGTCAGTGGCCTGTCCACTGCGGGACGGGCCTATGAGACTACACCATTACACCTCCACATTTAGAAACACATTTGTTCACATTTTGTCATTTCCTGATGGGAAATTCATGTGTGGACAGGAAAAGCCCAATAAAAGACACGCATCTGACAAATTTACACCAGTAATCCCTTGTGAAAAAGAGTGTGCTTAATTGTACTGAACGTGCACTTGTAATACATTTCAAATCTTAAAAGTATATTTAAAAAAACAAACAAAAAAAAACTGTACTTGCAGATAACATTAATTAAATAAAAGGCCACTTAAGTGTACTTAAAATTAGTACACTTTCATGATGTTTCTTAACACACTTAAGTACACTTTTTAAAAGTGTGAAATTAAAAGTATTAAAGTGTAATTAATACAGTAATCTAATTACACTGTTGAAGATGTTAGTAAGTAGTAATTCAATCGTTCCTAGATAACTTACCCAACACTGCCGAAAACATTACATTCAGCTCACACTTAATTATATTATCTTTTTAAAAAATATACTAAACTACTTTTTCCTCAAGAGATCACTCTTATATTGGAAAATATAAACAGAACAAATAAGTATGATCAAAATGTGATTGCACAAATAAGCAACTCTCAGAAACTTTTTGACAGGATACTGCTGCTTTTTTTGATGCAACGTCACAGATTAAGGATGCCAGCATTTCTTTAAGTCGTAAATATCTGCTTTCCACCAATAACAAAAAGGAAAGGCTGAAAAAGTGATGAAAGATGAGCAAGAGATACATTATATGACAGAAGGGTTTCTGGGTGTCAGGAAGATTATTTGTGGTTCTCCAAACTCATAAATCAGAAGGCCGCAGGCTGACGGGGAACCGCTGTGAGTCACAGAGTTCTGGACAGCGAGTCCCCATCATCTACTCTCACCTTCAACAGACTAGCAGTCCTCTAAAAAACCCACGCACAGCCTCTTCAACAGCGTTCTAGGTCTGAACAAATCCACCGTTAGCGCAGGCTGCAGCATCTATTTCTGAATATAAGTAGCTGCACATGATGCACTGTATACTTGAAATTTAATAGCAAACATCAAAATCATTGCAATCTGTGTCAATGCTACACTTTTTTTAATTGGTTGAAACACATATGCATGCATGTATTCACTCTACAGAGAGTTTGATGTTTAATAGTGTTGTGGCATTTGCTTTCTTGCTGAACAAACAGGCTGTATAGTGACATTTAATTTAATTAATTACACTAAGAATATGTGAAGCTTAAAGCTGCAGTCCGTAAGTTTTGCCTCTTTGTCGCCATCTCTGTTTGAAAACCTGGAATTGCAGTTATTTGCTCAATTATCTTCATTACGTGGGTCATGCACCGGCACGGCTCCAGCGCGGATCAATCTAATGTTTTGAGGTGTATGTGTGGCTGTCAGTCACCGCACCGGTGTGGATACTGTACTTAGGAATTACAGATTCTTGCCTATGTCTTGGAATATATGACCCAAATAACAATTTTCACATGATATTGTCATCTGAACGAGTAACAAGTCTGACACGTTTGTTCTGACCAACTGAGGAAAAAAGAATTACAATAAATCGCGCTACAATGGTGATTAAATCTAACGATCGGTTAGCTCATATCACATCAAACCGTGCAAATTATTATTATTGTTATACTTTGTTCTCAAATTGTTAATGTTAACAACATTAGCATTGCGTGACTGTGTATATTGTGTATTAGTGTGTAGATTTCAATTTCTGTACAGTCTAATATCTAATTGTCATATCATTCGAATTTCATATTAAGAAATTCTTTTAACCCTAAAAGCAAATTATTCTTCCTTCGAACTGGTTCTCTTTAAAATACAAATCTTGTGTAATCCCAGGCTATCTGTAATCAGAAGCATGTTTAAAACTGGAATATAATTTAATTTCAGTCACATGTGTTTCCTAAACACATAATCCTTTCTGGATTACAATCCGCCATCAAAATGATCAATTTAATTATTCTAGCTGCTGTGAGAGAAGGATATAAATGATCCGTCACCTGCAGCATCCTCACATGAGATATAGTCTACTAGCCGGGACAACTTCTTCATGTTTACAGACGTGACGTAATGATGCAGCAGCATGCTTGAATCTCCCGAGAATTCCTACCAGCACCTCTCAAATTAGAAAACATTACTATAAGATAACTGTTGTGAATCTGGCTAAAGTAAGGTGATAGTTTTGAACACTGGCTGGTTATGTACTTGCTCAAATATTGGTTTTGGGTCATTTTTAACCAAAACAAAAGTTACATACTGCAGACAAGTATATTTTTTCAATTTATGCATTAAATGCAAAATGCATTAAACAGAACAAGGAATGCATAAAAGCTAAATAAAGTGACTCACATATTTGAGAACGATTTATTTAATCATAAATAAAGAAATTGAAAGGACAACTTATTGAGAAATTAATTTAGATTTTTATTTTTAATTTAGAAAATTATTTTTAATTTAGATTAATGTGAATAATGTTCCAAAATATAATTAAAGCAATTTCAAAAAGTAGTAATTTGTAACAGATTCTTTAAAGTAATTTTTTTTTTTTTTTTTTTGAGAAACTTCATTCTCTTCCTTACAGGCATTTTTATGGTTCTTCTCTACCTGACCAATAATAATAACAATCATTAATAAATCATTTTTTTCTTTTTTTTTCTTTTTTTTCCCAAAAACAAACCTCTTCAGACTATTTCCGTTCTGTCCAGAGGCAGATATTAGATGCTGTGCGGCAGAGATGAGATGATCTGGTGACAGTACAAGAAAGCTGATGTTCACTGTGTAACCAGATTAGAAGCACAGAGGGACTGGAATGAAAAAATAACCAGGATTCCAATATGAAGGAAAGGCCGTTAAAAATATAAGCAATACTTGCTGGTAATGTCATCAGATCTGATTCTATTAGAGATCAGACTGGTTCTGTGCCTACAGGCCTTCTGGACTTCATTTTTATTAAATCTCCTTCACATTCCTACTACCATTTTCCCAGTAAACATCTCAGCAAGATTCTGAGAAGCATCAACTCTATACGGATATCCTCACATTCCAAATATCCAACACACAAAACTAGTTATGCACACAGACACATTTGCACAAACATAAAAATATGTGGGAAATACTTCAAAGAGCGTGTTTGAAGTGTAAAAGGATGCATATCATCTTCAGCCAGCGCTGTCGCATTTGATATGAGCGCTTGATATTTTGATCTTTTTCACACTGGGTTCAACAGTCTGCCGTACGCAAACACACACTCCTATGCTGATGTATACAGCACATCAGACATCTCACATACATTTCACCAGTGCACTCACAAACACAGGATTTACACAATACTGATATTCCTCAGCCTGATCAACATATTAATGCAGCCTGAAGCGCTTTACAGACGGCATTCATCCCAGAATTTGGCTAACATTTTGGCAAGGTTCTCTCAAAGTTATGAACAAACATCCATAGAACGTTTGTTCAGAGTTGTCTGGTCTTTATTAATGTTCTTAAAACATTAGCACAAAAACATTATTTATACACCATTCATGGAACATTTTATTTCTGAAACTTGTTTCAGAACATTCAGAGAACATTAAAAAGATAACATTCCCACATTGTCTGAATGTTCCCTTAATGTTTTGTATAACCAACAAAAAGCATTTTTAAAACTTAAAAGAAAAAATGACATTTTGAACGTTTAGAGAAAATTCAGAAATAACATTTTCATAACTTAATGAGAACATTAGCAAAACATTCTTAGAACATATTTTGTTGGGATACTTTCTTAGATATTTTTTAGAAGGGAAGTTATCTGCTATTTATTAATGTTCTCCAAGTGTTAGCACAAAACCACTACAGCTACTCGGCTAATAAGACACAGTGATTTTGTGAAATTTTCTCAAAAATATTGACAATGTGTTATTTTGACGTGCAATTTCATTGTGTAATGTGATCATCGTGGATTATTATGTGTAAAATTGCAAAAATATCATTTGATTCATGCATGACGGCGATTTAAACCTAATTCACTTCAATAAAGATAACTATACATGCTATTCTTGTCATGAGCATCAAGGTGTGGCAAAACCATTATTTACACACCGCTAATGGAACATTTTATTTCTGAAACATTTTAGTCGGACGTTCATCTAACTGTTTTTAATTGTTATTACCTCTTTGAGAACTTTTAGAGAACTTTCAAAGTAACATTCCCATAATATCTACAAACTTCTAAAATAGAATATCCGCTTACTATTCGTATAACCCTATTTCTTTCTATTAACACAGGTTTTGTATTTCTTTTTGGAATTAATTGATCATAGGCCTCACTGCTCTGAGCTTATGCATCTAATTTTTGAGTGAAAAGAAAACATTATTTGTGAATGTTGTCAATGTTTACTCAAAAAAGGCCTATGATCAATCAGCTCCAAAAATATATACAGATATAACATTATTATTTTTATTTGTTTTGGTAGGCTGGATATTTTTGACTGGGATTACCACAAATCTAATAAGGTAGGGGAAATACAAGTATAAAAATGACCAAAAAATATTTGGCAAGTGGTTATACCCTGTGTGAACAATTAATATTCAATTTCAGTCCAACCAGCATTTTCGGTAAAGAAACATAATGACTGGACATGAGGGTTAAATTAAAATAAAAAACTCATTATGTTGAAATAATGTTTTGACATCATTATAATATTTGCATATTGTATTGTAATTGGTATTTTTGCACGTAACTTGCATTTTTAAGCACATTTTTAAAATACAGATATACAATGTCTTTCTCATGCGCAGCCAAAAGAAAGCAAGATTCATCATAACAACATTTCATTACATTATCTAGTCATTTTAATCAGTAAAATCAAATAAGCTACAAATTAGTCAATATTTCCACTTATACTGTGCGTCTGGATTAAATTAACTTTTATATATGCATGCATATATGAGTTTCAATATGTGTCAGCCTGAGGATGAGGAAATATGCGTTGTAAAGCTGCTCTGGAGTCATATATATGGTAAAAAGCACTATACAAACACTAAACTGAATCATTCAAGCAGAACCAAAGCTTAAAAGTTACTTAAAAACAATTATTTCTGCTGCATTGCTACTATTCCTTTCCAGAAATGCACTTGAAGTTACTATCTAGGGCTTTTCCCATGCACACAAATTGTATGGATTCCTAACACATATTCCCAAATGCCGACAGGCATCTTTTCCCATCAGCCCCTGTGTTTAATGGGAGCAGCCAATTAATGTTGTCAGCCGATGGAGAAGGATTGTGCTCCTGCCCCCTCCGGGGTTAATCATTTCACAAGTACCCCTGATAGTACTGCTCTTTAAACTCTCTTCTCCCTCTCTTCCTCACATTCTTCCTCTTTCATGGCCGATCTTTGCCCGTGGCACTGTGAGATCCCAGTATCTCCGTTACCTTTGAAGGTCAGAGCACGTGAACACACACGGGAAGCTCCCTAATCACAGAGGACTGATACGCTTTTGTATTTTTTTAGACAGGAAAAGCTCTGCTAGAGGAAGCCAATGGCCCTAATGCAACATTGAGTGTTTCCCTTCCTTCCACAGGTTTGGGTTATAAATAATAGTGGCTAAAAATACTATATACTGAGGATGTAGTTTAGTCAAATATAATTAATATATAATTATATATATAGTATATATGTATACACACATTTAGATAATGTATTTTAATATCTAATATTTCTTTTTTAATCCTAAAAGTAGCTGGCTTTTCCATGCACGTTTCAAAAACTGCATCTTTTTTCTTCTAACAAACAGAAAGCTGTGAATAAGTAATTGAGTGGGAATGTGAGACGTCTGGGGATTCACACATCTAAATGTGTCTGCGACAGACCTTATTCTGCAGATCTAAATACAGGTAAAACACACATATAAATGAATTCAGTCTGATGGGAGCGTTTGCCTCAATCAATATATGACACAGTGCTGATATTTATTTGGTATTAAAGGCAATTTAATATCAATATGCATAATTTCATATTGATTGTTATATTGATCAATGCGCTACAGCATTCCCGCAGATCAAATTTAATGAATCAACTGTGACAATACAACACATAATACCTGGTGAAACAGTCAGAGTGCAGCGCGAACTGATTTACTTGATCGCATTTATTATTTACTTAATTATGCATTCATCACCCGCTGAGGTCAGAATCACTCAGCTGCTGTTTACTAAAATCAAGTCCACTTTTATTCACAAAAACAAGATTTTTAGCAAGAGACGTCCACCATCATGACCCATCCCATCTGCTGGATGCATATTGCATACAAGGATTTCTTAAAACAGCTATATAGTCAATCCCAGCCAGCTACAGTTAGGACTTTTGAGACCTAAAGCTCATGCAAAAACACAATGACCTGTGATTGGTCGCTTTACATGTCAGTCAGGTGCAAGTGGGCGGTGCTTATCCAGAAAAAGCAGTCAATGTGACCATAATTCTGTTAACATCGAGTTGCAATCAGAAAACTAGATTAATAATAAGCACTACTCTTTGACCTTGGTATTCCTAATGAAAAGTCTCCACTTTTCTTATGACAGGCGCCCTGTAATTATCCGTAATTAAAGAGACTGCTGCAGAGAGAAATTAGCAGAAGATTTTCACAGTTATCTAGCAGTGTCATTCACCTTTACATGTACACGCTAACACACAGGTCCAGTCCACACTTTCACAGACACACAGCTCTTCTGCCACCTTCCCACACAAACACATGCTACGCTTCCTCACGCTGTTAGCATGCGTCACTGTGCTCAAACACACGATAAACATCAGAGTGAGAGTCTTATTAATATCTACACTGACTTCACAGTGAAAAGGACAGTGTCTTTGTTGTAACTGTCTGCACAGTGAGCCATCTGCTGAAAAACTAAAACTCGAGTTTACCTCAAGTCTAATAATTACAAAATTATTTCAATAATAAAAATAATTGAATTGAATAATTAATTATATAATAATAATAATGCATTTATTTGTATTACTTTTATTATTATTATTCAACAATAATAATTATGAGTAAATAAACATTTGCAAATTACAAAATGTATTTTGCTTGTCATATAATGGCAGGTAAGGTTTTTGTCTAATAATTTTTTATGTTTTTAAAAGAAGTCTCTTATGCTTACTAATCCTGCATTCATTTGAGCAAAAATACAGTAAAACAGCAATAATGTGTGAAATATTATTATAATTAAAATGGCTCTTTCTCTTTGCATATTTTTAAAATGTAATTTATTCCTTTGATGCAAATGCAAAGCTGAGTTGTGAACCATGATACATTTTTCAGGTTCCATTTATTTTTAAAACTGAAATGTTGAAATGTGTAACAATATAATTTAAGTCTTTATATTGACTTTTGATACATTTAAAGCATCCATGCTGAATAAAAGTATTTTTAAAAAAGAGAAAAAAACTTTTCCCAATCATTTGAATGACAGTGTACTATATATACACAAACAATACCACAAGTCAACACAGCTACAACGTCTTAAAACAGCCACTGTGAGCAGATACTGCACATCAACAATAGAAAAACAACCTGCAGACACATTCAGTCTGCAACGCAGAAGAAAATATACAAATAAAATCACCAAATAATGAGAATGAATTCATGAAGACACACAAGAGACACCCATTCTTCTGTGCTGAACACGCAGCCATTGTTTTATTAGGCGAGCGGCACAAGAAGTTTGCCCAAAAATTGCTATTGTCAGGAAATTTCATGGTTGCAGGAGCAAAGGCATCATTTGAGGAGTTGCGGGGCAGGTAAGAGCCACTTTTCTTGCTCTCAGAAAATGAATTTCAAGCATTAGTGCCTTCAGTTCTGGGGCTCACGGCTTGCCGACCTCACAAAACACTTCAAATGAGTCTCGTCTGCCGGAGTGCAGAGGTCCAGACGGACCGAGACGCCACTGTGATTCTGAGATACACAAACACACGCATCTGCACTCGACCAGCTAGTGAACAACCTCACCGGTAGAGATCTTAGTTAACCCGCTTGACTCTGAAACCAGCACCTGCGAAGTGAGTAATACGACCTGAAAACATGGATAAATCAAAACTAAATTGGCTAAGCGTATGATCTCTCCCCCTCTGGTTTGCTTTGTGTCTGAGGTGAACGGGTTACTTTGACAGACCGATGGTTATGACAACCGACCCACACACTTCTTTCATACTCCATTTGGTTTGATTTCCATCACTTCACCAGCCACCGAAGGTAGAGGAATCAAGCGCCCACTCATATCTTTGGTTCGACTTTAATCATCAAAGCCAAGCAGATGTTATGCTGGATGAGATCATTAAATTAAGGTTATGGCACTCGTGATAATGATTACATTTATGATGATCTCAGGACTATAAAGCATGATCTCATTTGCAACTTGTAATTGTGTTAGAGTTTCATTCACTCAAAATCTGAAATGAGTATTAGCTTGGTGTTTAGAGGTTAAAACAAACCTCCAAAGAAAAAAACAAAAATGTGTGGAAACCCAATGCTGCCACACAAGAAAAAAAGTAGGTTTTGGTAAATCATAATTATGAAATGAAAAATCAAAATTATGCGGTTACAATTATGAGATTAAAAGGAAAACTTGTCATAATTATGCCATCATGTTGAGTTGTCATTTCAACTTTAAATTTTTTATGATAGTGACTTTTTATTCAATGACTTAGTATCTTAACATTGACTTTTATCTTATATTTACAACTTACTATCTCAACTTTAACAACTTACTATTTGAACTTATCTCATAATTATGACCTAGTACCTTATAATTTTGACTTTATATCACATCCTTTTGACTTATGTTAATTTCTTTGTAGTATCTCATATTTATGACTTAGTGTCTCATAATTTTTATCTCATAATTTTGACAGTATCCCGATTTCGACTTTTTATGTCATAATTATGACCTAGGATCTCATCATTTGGACTTTACAATCCAAACGAAGTGCGTAGACCAAAAAAGTTTCCCAAAAGTAGATTACTTGAAGTCTGCACACTCTCACATGCGAAATAAAATTTACTGAAAAACAAGGCACCTTTGTATCTCATAATTATGAGCATCTCATCCTTTTGACTTTTAATGAGAAAGTATCTTAATCTCTACTTAGTGTTTCATAATTACAACTTAAACGTCTCAATTTTGAGTTTTATCTCATATTTATGACCGTATCCCAATTTCAACTTTTTATTGCTTAATGACCTAGTATCTCATAATTATGACTTTTCTATCATAATTATAGCATAGCATCTCATCATTTTGACTTTTAATGAAATTGTATCTTAATTTCTACTTAGTGTCTCATAATTATGACATAAATGTCTCGTAATTTTGAGTTTTATCTCATATTTTTTACAGTATCCCAATTTCAACTTTTTATTGCATAATTATGACCTAGTATCTCATACGTATACCTTTCAAATGATAATTATGACTCAGTATCTCAAAATCAAATTTTTATCTCAAACTATGACTTCATACCTCATAACTTTGTCTTTATTTAATAATTATGATTTAATATGTGACAAGACTGGATTTGCCAAGATACCAGACTTTGCAATCTCCATATGAACTCACTCATGTTTCTCCTCTTTAAACGTGTCTCATTGAGGATCTCAAACAAAATTTCAACAATATCTCAAACTGTGCTCAGCTTGCCAAGATGAAAAGGCAGACACCTCAAATTACTCCAAGTACAAGTCAAAACTATGCTACAGTCAACAATGAACTCATATGTGTCTATTTAAATTCCTCAGAAAGAGTTTAAAGATGGAAAAATTGGCAAAACAGATCCTTAAATGAAAGCAAACCAAGTCTCCTGAGCTCTGAAAGAGCATAAGTGACATTTCCCTGTGGATACAGTGTGGTTACAGCACATTTCATTCACACACACACACTTTCACACTTTCATACAGGCATCCGTTGAAAGACTTCCTTCAATGCTTCATCTCATTCTCTCTCACACTCCCTTCATCTAATCACAAACTTCTTTATCAATGTACAGTCACAAGTGTGATGTGTTAAAACAGAACAGATGAGATGTCACATCTGCACTGACATACAAGCACAGTGTCTGTCATGAATATTTCACTCAATTTAACACCTGAAGCATTTACTGCTCATTTGATTCCACCCAATTCATTCTTAATGAAAGTTTATTTGAATTCTTAAGTTATATAATAAGTCACCTGTGATAGCTGACTGTCCACAACAAACACAATCAATCGAGTCACTCATAAATGTTTAGGAAAGTTTGGTCACATATCTCTCATATCTTTTTTTTGTTGTTGTTGTTGGTTTATTAATTCATTATTATTGTTTAAAATGAAAAACCTCTATGTAATGCTTTTATGATAATTAAATACACTGAATACTGCCTATTATTTTTTAAGTAGTATGTGAAACAGTATTTAGCATTCAGCAATAAACATTTCAAATAATAATGCACAAAGATACAAAAAATAAATAAACAAAAATGTGTGTGTGTGTGTGTGTGTGAATATATATATTCGTATTTATAATAAAAGTGTGTAAAATAAAATGAAAAAAACAAACTTGTGAGTCGAGAAAGAAATTACAAAATGCATTGCCTCAAGTGCATATTATATTTTGGTGTTTGCCATATGCTTTAATTCACAGTGATTCGCAACACATTCAAAATACACATTTTACCACTTTATGTGTTTCCTGTAAATCAAAGCAGCTGCTGCAGAAACATGCTAAAATATTCCTTGCACTTTTAAATGAATGAGTTCAAAGGTTTCAGCCACAGGAGTAAAGTGACATGATCATATCCTAGTTTATAAACACATTTCCAGCACTTCCATATTTATTCCACATAATCCAGCTGAGCTAAACACTTTGCCAATTAACAAGTCATAAGAACCGGGGCGATGGAATCTATGAGAGAGAAGTAATCTGTTATGCAAAAATAAATCTTTTGTAACACTCGGGGCGACCTGCTGAATAGAGAGGAAACAAACCACCTTTTTGCTACATTTAATAGCTCCGTTGCATCCTGGGATTGCGGCAATGGATTGTGACATTAGGCTGAGGTACCAAGGGGCGTGTCGCAACATGAAAATGTCTTCTGCAATTCACTCAGATGAGTGTTAATTGAAAGTAACCTGAAAAACAGTTCAGTGGCACTTCAGTCTTTTGGGATGAAATGAGCATGTGCTGCCTTCCTGTCTTTGTACCAAGCATATTAAAAGTTTGACACTGCTTTAACATGATATTTTGCTTTTCTACCTCAACCTGAAATCACCAGGGTCCCATTGCACAGAGTCCATGTTCACCTGAGACAGACTGGGTCTTTATATATTCACTATAAATTCTCATTAAAAACTACAAAAACAGTTAACTGGTATAGTGCAAGTTTGTTGTGTTTTTAAACTTCTTTGATAGACAATATTAAAGTCCTTCTGGAGCAAATCAATTCACTTGGTGACCATCTTAGCCATGGAGAGTTTAATTTCTAGCCATGCAAGTACAGCTTAAATCTAAAATAAAATAAAAGTGTCAATGAAATTATTCTTATTGGGAGGAAGTCAGTTCATTCTACTGCAATCCTAGCTATTATCTCTACTTAAAAGAGAAAAGACCAAAATCTCCAAAACTATATAAAAATCAAATCTGACAACAAATTTTCACCTTTAGCTCAAAATCAGGTTGAAAAATTAGTGGTGATGCTTGGCCAATAAGGTGATTGGTGGGACATCTGGCACCTTCAAGTCTTCCTGGGAAGTTCTTGTTTATGAGTTTGCATGGTGTGATGTGAATTTTAGTGATTTGCATTGGAAGAAAATGGACATGACAATTTCGTGATATTTCTCCTATTCACTTATTGACAAACATTTTTAATGCTAATGGAACAAAATGAAGCACAAAGTACATTAGGCGATGTTCTGTGAACTATGTATTTTGTGATTCCTGGGCTGACATAGAGAAAAATGGGAAATGTAGTTTGGTAGTGCAAGCCTGTCACCTACTGTAAATCATAAACCAGCTAAATTAGTACTTTCTGAAGCTCTTCTTCCAGGAAAGCATTTATAGATGGCAATTTTCCATCAACGGTAGATGAAAAGCATTTAGACTAACCGTAGAGTCATTCACAATTACTGAGTTATGACCAACACCAGTTAGCTTACATCATAATTCTAAAATTGACTAACTTAGAAAGAAAATCCCAACACATATGATCATTTTCACTTGAAGGCATCATTCTTTTTCTACAACTGCCATTTTTAGCATCAGGATTTCTCCAATTCATTTTCCTATTAAACTCCTTAAACTGTTTCTGATTACACAAAAAACTTTTGATGTAGACTATATCCAGACTATATTTTTTTAATGTATATCAGCCTCTCAAAGCCATGTCATAGCTACTCAGAAACACCCACTGAGGAAAACACAGACAGTGGGAAATGCGTTTTCAAGAATAATGGGATATTCAACAAGAAAAAAAAAGAGAAAAAAAAGTAGGATAGGACTTGATTTTATCCACTGGGAACTGATTGGATGGTGAAAAGTGTCAGGTGGTTAAAAAAATAAGAGGGATTGATAACATCAGCTGATAAGGAAAGTCAGAAGAGTTGGAGAAAACGATTTGGAGAAATTTAGCATTACATCACTTGCTCAACAATGGATCCTCTGCAGTGAATGGGTGCCGTCAGAATGAGAGTCCAAACAGCTGATAAAAACAACAATAATCCACACCACAGCACTCCAGTCCATCAATTAATGTCTTGTGAAGTGTTTGTAAGAAACAAACCCATCATTAAGATGTTTTTAACTTTAATCCATTGCTTCTGGCCAAAATGTGAATCCATAATCCATAATAATGATTTCAACTATGAAAAGTCCATCCCCTGTTGTCCTCTCACATCATAAAGCACCATCATATTCATTTAGAACTGTTTTGGGCATTTTTTCACTTGCAAAAGGTACTTGATCTGTGCGTATTTCTCTCCTGATTCAGACAAGATTACTTTTTCACTGGAGGAAGCCTTATTATGGCTTCATTATGGAGTTATTATAGATTATGGGCTTGTATTTTGACCAGAAGTGACGGTTTAGAGTTAAAACATCTTGATGTATTTGGTCTTTACAAACATGTAGTTTTTCACTTTTCAAGATGTGAATTGATGGACTGGAGTGGTGTGGATTATTGTGATGTTTTTATCAGCTGTTTGGACTCTCATTTTGACGGCACCCATTCACTGCAGAGGATCCATTGGTGAGCAAGTGATGTAATGCTACATTTCTCCAAATCTGTTCTGATGAAGAAACAAACTCATCTAAATCATCTAGATTGCCTGAGGATGAGTACATTTCAAGCCAATTTTCATTTTGGGTGAACTATTCCTTTAAGGAAATCTCTGCAGTGCTCAAGTGCAAATATGTTTGCTATGTGTTGTAAACTGGTTAAAAAAAATTTTTTTTTTCAATTGCACACCTCAATACACAACTGCTGCCAATTAAACCACTTTTTATTTTGATGCTGCATGCAGGTTTTGATGGGGTCAGGTGAACTTTAAATGTACGCTCTTTTCTGTGTGTCGCACGCGCTCCTGCAGAGATAACATTAGAAGAGATGCAAGGTTAATCGGCTCGCTCTAGGGCGCCAAACAACTCCACGGCCACATATGTCAGGCATATAAAGATGAGATTTAATGCACAACACCTACATGACGAAAATGCATGCATCGCCAAAATCTCCATCACAACATTTCATTATTGCATAAAGGCACGCAGCTGCAAGCTCACGGACAATGGAAAGAGAGACAGTTACGGGAGTGGGCGCCAAGCAGGTATTTATCTTTTCACTGCGACTGCAGATTTTGATTAGCAGGTGCTCTGACAGAGGAGTGCGTGAGTCTTGGGTGCACTTGGGCAAATAGCAGATGGGTAATTTCAGG
Organism: Aspiorhynchus laticeps; assembly: GCA_023376895.1. NCBI lineage: Eukaryota > Metazoa > Chordata > Actinopteri > Cypriniformes > Cyprinidae > Aspiorhynchus > Aspiorhynchus laticeps. The sequence goes on along the minus strand of CM041805.1, from coordinate 23,387,501 downwards.
TTTTATACATGGGGAAAAAAAATCTGTCACCTCCGCTACACCCACTCGCTCCTTCCCACACATGCTCGAGAAAAATCGCACATGCTCGCGCTGAGACGTCTCCCCTGGGAGGCGGAGGAGATCTTATCCGCTCCCCAGTCGCAAGATTAATACTTTCTTCTAATAGTGCACTTATCTGGTCACAAACAAGAGCGAATCATTAGTAACTCTGTGTGAAGTGCAGGCTGGAGAGGGATCCTGGGGGGCACAATTAGTCCTGCACGCTGATAGCACCCTGCCACGGGAACCCTGCTTGATGTGAGGGCCGTCGGATGGCATGTTACGAGAGAGAGTCGGGCAACAGGGGAACGGAGGCAGATGGCCGGCAAACTCGAGTCTTTAAACTCATACTGAAGGCCTGCCATAGTCTGCATGCTAAATAGAGAGACTTGATCAATTTTTTATAAGCGGCACAAAGGATATCAAATGTATTTCACACTTTTAAAAGTTGCAGTCCAAGAACAGTAGTTTAATTTTCACTAGCTATAATGCATTTTCACACAGCTGAAGTTCTTTTATAAATGAAAATTGTGTTATCACCCTTCAAACCTGACTCTTTCATTTGTGCACAATGTTAATGCTGCCCTTTTCCATACAAATAAAGCAAATGAGCAACAAATGCTATCGAGCTCTAAAACAAACAACATAAAAGCACCGTAATAGATGTCTGCTTGACTGATGCACTATATTTCATGTTTTTAAACTCATACTGAAGGCCTGCCATAGTCTGCATGCTAAACAGAGAAAATTCAAATACATTTGTTATAATTGACACAAAGGATATCAAATGAATTTCACACTAGAAGCAGTTTTTTTTTACTACAATGCTTTTTTACACAACCGTAGTACTCTCATAAATGAAAATTATGTTCTCATGCTTCAAAGCACAAAATTAGATGTTTTGTAAAATGTTCACACTGCTCTTTTCCATACAATATGTCTGCTTGACTTGATGCACTGCATTTCATGTCTTTAAACTCATATTGAATGCCTGCCATAGTCTGAATGTTAAACGGAGGGAATTCAAATGAAGTTTTTATAATCAATACAAATGATTATTAATTTCACACTATTAAACATTTTAGAAGTTGCAGTCCAAGAACAGTTTTATTTTCACTAAAATGCATTTTCACACAACTGTAGTGTAAAGAGTTAGTCCATTATGAAAATTTCTGCTATCATTTACTCACCTTCCAAATGTGGTTTACTTTCATCTGTGGAACACAAAAGGAGATGTTTTGCAAAATGTTCATGCTGCTTTTTTCCATAAAATTAAAGCGAATGGGGAATGGTTGCGGTTGAGCACTAAAACCCAACATAGCAGCACCATTAAGTCTTTTGAAATCATGATTGCTTTGTGAGAGGAACAGATTAATTAGTTGTTATTAGATGAAGAAACCCTCAATTATCATTGGTTTTTATGCATCTTTCAACACGTTTTGAAGTGAATGAGAAGTGAGTGGAGAAGATTAAATCATAACATTTTTAAAACAAAGTGTTAAAAATTACAAATACAAAAAATATGTACAATATATATTTGACTGAAATAAATAAATCTCTCAAATGCCATTTACACACACTGAAAAATTGGTGTCTCAAGATTTATCACACCAGGTTTGATGTCAAACATCATTGGTTTTTATGCATCTTTCAGTTCTTTCTGAATGTTGTGAATTAAATTGAGCTTGACAGCCCTCTCATTTACTAATGCATGGAAATGAGCAGCTTCGCTACATTTTTTCCCAATATTTTGTGTTGCATGGGTAGAAACGTCAGGCAGGTTTGGAGCCACATGAGGGTGAGTAAATTATGACAGAATTTACATTTTTACAAACTCAAACTAATATGCTAGAGGATGCTGTAAATGAGCAAGCATGGTGCCCACAAGTGAAGCAGAAAGAGAAGCCTCCTGTGATACACGAGCACAATGTGGGTCATTTAGTGAACTACAAAATCGACAAACCTCGACATGGCACAGCGCAGGAAAGCATGTCAGTGGGTTAAATGGAGGAAACATTAAAAAACATTAAAAGAAAAATGCTCTGCGCTCCTTCACTTGTGTACAGCGCGAGGGCGGTGAGGTGAGGAAATTTACGGTGTGAGTACAGGAGAATGGGGCGCAGGCGGCAGTGCGCCGTCACGACATGTCATTACAGAAATGGAAATGGGATTTATAGAGCTGCAGCGGCGCGCCGTGACTTCTGCCGAACGGCCGTAGTTCCTGGGGGCATTACTCACAGCACGCCTCCCACCAGGACCTCAATACACACCCAATTACTATGTGCTTAAAACTATTACTATGCACTCAGAATAATGCCCCTGTCCATTACCCTCGCCGTAGTCAACAGAGGAGCATGCTGGGAAAACAATCTCCCTTTCTGATGCACCTATTCAACAGGGTTGCAGTCGAGAGCATGACAAGATCAAGACTCATCCAGATGAACAACAAGAGATATAAATCAGAAAAAAGGTCATTCGTATATAAATTATTACAAAAAAATCCACCTAAAAATTGCTGCATTAAATTAAGAATAATCCAATTGCTGTGCAAGACATTTTAACTCATGTTTTTAAATCTTGTCTAGTTGAATCTTGTATTAGAATAGGTGAATTTTGATTAATTGAAGTAATGGAAAAACACACGTTGCCATGATTTATTGATAGATATTGTCTTTCAGGTACAGTAGCAACTTTTACTGTGTCAAAAAGTATCTGATGGCCTAATGGTTCATTATCATTTGCTGCATTCGAAGAAAGCATTGTATGTAAAGTTTTTTTTTTTTTTGCTTTTTATATCCATTTAAGGCAACAAAACTGTGCATGAATTCATATCTTTCACAGAGCTATAGCTGCAAATTTGCAGCAAAAAACATGAAATTATTAAATGAAAATATATATTTAAAGAATCGGACAAATATAAATAGGATCACATAAAATATGTAACAATTGAAGAAATTCAAAAGAAAAACATCTGAAAGAAATCCAAAAGAAATGTGAATAATCCAAAATAGATCCACTATATATCTAGTACCAATTCATAGTAAGAGAGTGATAGTATGTGTAACAATGCTGAAATTTGATGTTTTATACTGAAACAACCTCAGTCTAGTTATTTTCAGTATGTGAAGCTTATACTGTGAATGGAATCGAGTGGGATTTCAAGTTTATCACACTGAAGGCAAAGCATTTACATTGATAACTGATATAAGAGCAGCCGTCGTGGCAGGCAGCCAACCGCCAGCCAATGCACGCTGTTTACAACATCACTAACAAGAGATTGAGTGAAGCGAGAGATGGAGATAGAGTAGTAGAGGCTGCTTAGTCTGTGTGCATGCAGAAAAAAAACACTAAACGGTTTAATACTGTCACGCTGCAGTTCTCACTCTGTCTGGCACGGACTAATCGTTCAGCAGTGTGTAACCCATGAGGAAAGGTCATCAGAAACTCTGTCAGTCTGAGGTAACTACTGTTGTTCTATCTATCTTTTCATCATCCATCGGCATACATTTTGCCTTGACAGGCTGCTTAGTTAAAAATGTAAGTTTACATTTCTATGAATTCAAATTGGAACTCAAATTTCAAATTCAAACTGGAATTCCATTTGCTATGGATCCTGTTTCTGCCACGGAACGAAAAAATAATAAAAATAAGGTACTTGCGATCTTACAATTCTGACTTTGTTTCTCATAATTCTGAGAGAAAAAAAAACTCCACTTCAGAAAGACAAACTCAGAATTCAGACTTTTTTTCATGCAAATGTGACTTTATATCTTGCCATTCTGAGTTAATATCTCGCAAATCTGTATATAAACATATCTTATAATTAAAAGTGTAAATTGCATAATTTTGAGTTTATATCACAATTCTGAGTATACTGTATATCTCATACTTCAGAGTTTATATCTCATAATTCAGTGTTGATATCTCAATTCTAAGTCTGAGAATTTCTCAAAATTCAGACTTTTTATATATCATTTTTTATACAAATCTCAGAATTATGAGATATAAACTCAACATTATGAAATATAAATTCAGAATTGCAAAATATATACTCAGAACTCTAGAGTTTACAATCTCGTAATTCTGAGTTTACATTTCAGAATTTTATCTCAAATGCATATATTTAGTTTATATCTCAGTTTGTATCTCAAATATTCAGAGATTAAATTATGCATTTCTGAGTTTATATCTCATACTTCGGAGTATACATAAAAAACAATTCTGAGTTTATATCTTATAATTAAAAGTTTATATTTATAAATCAGAGTTTATATCTCATACTTTGGGGTTGATATCTCACAATTCTGAGTTTGTATCTCAATTCAGACTTTTTATATATACATTTTTATATGCATCTCAGAATTATGAGATTTAAACTCAGCTTTATGAGATATAAATTCAGAATTGCAAGATAAACTCAGAATTCTGAATCTTGTAATTCTGATTTTTTTCACACAATTCTTACATCGAACAATTCTGAGTTTATATCTCATAATTCAGAGTTTACATCTCGCAATTCAGAGTTTATAAAATAATAGCTTTTTATAGTTTTTTTAATCCCGTGGCAGAAACAAGCTTTCATAGTTTGCCACCTAAATTTAAAATCAGTTCAAATTCAATAACTCATCTGAAATTTTATGGGCATTCTCAATACAGCTGTGAATGACGCACAAGCACATGATCAATTTTGATTTATTGTTTTTAATTAGACTTGTCCCTTAAAGAGAAACAGTGTTTTCATGCACCATTGACAGAAGTGAGCAACATTCAAACACGTGTCCCCTACAGGCCTGTGAAATGTCAATAGGTCAGGTCATCTCATTCACAAGCTATGTGGCATTTTCTAACAGCCTCTGACTATTTATATGCTCTCATCAATGGTTTCTGCATCAGTGTTAATGGACTTTCTCCACCAGTGCTCCTGTCCACTGTCTCAAGGGCTGTTGTGCTCAAAATGACCCCCGTCAGACTCAGGCCTGACCTTCAGAGACTATATACGGGACAGAGGACATCATGAACGCTCAGGTCCCTTTGCTGGTAAAACTTTTTATTTCCGTCTGTGTCCCTGTGTAGATGTTACAGTTTATTACCGACCTGCCTCGTCAAAAAGACTGATGAATGGCCATAACTGTCCGTGTCTATGTGACCCCCAGCAGGCTAATGTATATCACCATCTTGATACTCCATGACATTTGTGTTCAACTCGTACAGCTTTCTAAAGGCGTTACAGCTTGATTTTATACATTAGAGTGCAGATAATTAAAAATATATATGAAATCACAATTTAAAACAATCTTAATATGTATGCACAATATCTAGATATACATTTATAAAATTCAGATATTTTCTCATTAATTTAATGCATCCTTAATTTCTTTTAAAAAATCGTATGATTATGCAGTAATACTATACAGTATATAGGATTATTTTTAAATTAAGGATACATTAAATAAATTACCTTTTGATTAATTCAAATAAATGCTACTTTTTAACTTTCTATTCATCAAAGAATCCTGGGGAAAACATCACAATTTTCACAAAAATATGAAGCAACAACTGTTGATAATCAACACTGATAATAATCAGAAATGTTTCTTGAGCAGCAAATCAGTATATTAGTTTGATTTCTGAAGGATCATGTGACACTGAAGACTGAAGTAATGATGCTGAAAATTCAGCTTTGATCACAGGAATAAATTACATTTTAAAATATATTCACACAGAAAACAGTTATTTTACATTTTAAAAATATTTCACTATATTGCAGTTGTTACTGTATTTTTAATCAAATAAATGTAACCTTAGTGAACATAAAAGTATTCTTTCAAGAAATCAAACTTAACATTATTACCATCTCAATATGAAAAAGATAAAAAAAATTAACTGTAGTCTATACTTGTTTTTAATGTTTCATAAAAAAATATTTTAAAATACCTCACTCCACCTCTGAAATATATTTTCTTTTCAGCAGATGTTATTGCTTAAATGCTTTTCTTGATGCAAAATATCAATTCCCCATTGATAAACTCAAACCTTGCCCTACATTTTGTTCTTGGTACATACCACATTTTACTCAGAAATATGACACTACAGAAGCAATGAGTTTCATGACCATTTTTGCATATAAAACATTCATTCTCTTGCCGCTTTCTTCACAATTCCCACTCTAAAAGATGGCCAGGGATTTCTAGCCTTCGCTTTCTTGAAAGCTCCTCTAAATTCTCGTGAAGAAGATCCAACCCACAGATTTCTGTTCTGAGCTCACGTCCCTGCTGAGAGGAAGTTGCAACATCCTTAAAAAGAGATTACAAAGCCTTTTTTCCAGCGCTCTTCAAAGACGCCATCTTCGAAGACAAAGGGAAATCTGTGCTTGGGCCATTTTTCACACAAGACATTGACACGTATTCTGCTCCAAGCATGTTCAGAATTCAAATGAATAATGTTCAGAAAGTACATTTGTGAAATCCTGTCATGTCTATACTGACCATATCAGCAGCTCTGATGGGATTGTATAAGGAGCTGCTGTCATCATACCGAATTAATAAGGTCAATTAACAAACACACAAAGTCATCTAGAGCCAACAGCAGAGGCCGAGAACAATCACAGGTGTCTGTTTACTTCTCAGCATGGCACGGGTTTGATTTATGGACACTTGATTTCTCGGTTAAGCAAATAGCTAATAGAGCGGCGACTGGTGAAAAATGGCCTACAGTTAATTATGTATGACAGGGAGAGGACTCTTATTAAAGGGAATTTTATCATGAAGTGTCACTGTGTTCTTCACAGCAAGACTTGAGATGAGAAAACAGATTCTTTGGGAGCAAAAAGGAGATTTTCATGCATTAGTTATTAGTTACGATATTTGCTGCAGCAGCTATAAAACAATATCGTCTCATATGTGGTGTGTAATCTTGAATTTCATAATGCAGATGTGAAATACAGATGAAGATAAAGTCATTTAATGGTCAGAATAATTGTATTGTAAACAAAACAATGATTACTGGAGTAGATTTTACAAGACAATACCCCCAAAAAAACAATTTAACTTGCAATTTTTAAATGGCAAGTAACATTGAATTAAACATGAAATTTTGAAGCAGAAAGACTAAAACAGCATTTTTGTTTTATTTAGTTTTATTGTTTTGTTTTATAACTTTGAAAAATCTCTTACATTCTACTTCAAAACTTGAAATTTAATTCAAGTGTTCGACTGCAATAGATGTTTTACAAGAAAGTACCATTTCCGTTTTTCTACTTCAACATTTCATGTTTAATTCAATGTATTACTTGCGGTTTATTTGTAATTGTTTGTAAAATTTAGTTCTGTTTTTTAAAAATTTACTAGCAACATTTTTTTTCTACATATTTTTTTTTTCCAGTGGTTATTTTTTAAAACTAAGATTTTTTTATTAAATTAGAATTTTTTAAGATTACTGGATTACATTTATAAATATAATATATATATTTAGTCTTTCTTCTTTAGTGCTGTCAAATGATTAATCACAACCAAAATAAAAGTTTTTGTTTACATAATGTGTGTGTGTACGTGTATATTTATGTATACATAAATACACACACATGCATGTGTATATTTAAGAAAAATATGTTATGTTTGTATATTAAATATATTTATACATAATATAAATTACATGAATATATATATATATATATATATATATATATATATATATAATATATACACACACACACGTAAATATTTTCAAAACATATACTGTGTGCGTACTTATATATACATAATAAATATATACAGTACACACATACATTATGAAAACCACAACTTTTATTTTGGATGTGATTAATCACAATTAATCATTTGACAGCACTATTTTACTTCAAAATTGCACATTTAATTCAGTGTTTTACTTGTCATTATACTTTATAGTTATTTGTAAGTGAGTGAAAATTGTTTCATAAGTAAATCCAATAGCAATTGGATGAGCAAATTGAATAGCATTGGTTGCCTTAGCAAACACTATTAAACATACAAACTAGAGATAAACAGCTAGCTAAATATTACTTCTGCTTTTTACAGTCATTGAAACGAACTGTTTGAACAAAATGATTTACTAAAATGACTTTCCAGAGCTAGCATGTGATTACAGCCTCAGCTTGTTTAGTTATAAAACTAACTTAACAATACAATTTGAAAAATATAATACAATACAAAAAAGCAATGCCCACACCTTTACTTAAGGAAAAAAAGAGACCTATTACTGGAAAGCTATAGTACTTGGAAAACAGCTACACTACTAAAAGCAGCATGTCTAATTTTAGCTAGCCACTCCCAAAAGCTATTCCCAAACACACATCCACTAGCTCTTTTAGCTTAATAAACATCAAATCTAGATGATATTAGGACAATGACTTTTCACATGCTGCTAATTACATATGCAAAGACAGTGTGCTTCACCCATTCACCACAACTACCCTCCATCTCTCATTAGCTGCTAGCAGTACCTCAAACAACCTCCTGACCCGTGTGAAGGCAAACTCGAATTAAAACTAGTAGACGAGAGTCTTTCACACCGTCTGAGCTCTAATTACAGGGCCAAATATGAGGCTTCTACCGTCCGATGGGAAAGGAGTATTGATTAAACAGCCACACCACTCTCTATCCGGCTACTGCCTGAAAAATGAAATGTCTTTTTGATTCCAAATTATACAGTGATGCAGTGGGGATGAATTTACATCACCCGGTTCTCTTGACCAAAAAAAACATAGCATTTTTCCATTGGCCTTTAGATAAAAAACCTTTGTGACAAACAAAATTGTATGTATTCTTTTTTTCCGTGCATTAAGTAGTTTGTGTTCATTTGAATATACAAATGAATATACAACCTACTTCATGCACTGGAAAAAACCATCTACAGTAGTTTTGCCTTGTTTTTGAGGACATCTAGTCATGCATAAAATCAAAATACATTTACTTGAGATGCAAAATGACAAAAGTCTTATTTTCTGAAAAATTCATCAAAATTAAGTGACTTTATATGCCTTATATGGCAACAGCACACAAAAACATTACATTCCAGCACCGCAAGACTCCTTCAAAAAGTCTCTCTTTCTGATTTTGTTTTTATTTTTTCTGGATTGTGCATGTGTTCAAGAGGAGCTGCAAGGTTTCACTGCTGCGGTGGGCACCGGGTGGCCTTGGGAAATGTGGAAATTAAAGTCAAGGGGTAGCGCAAGTGGTCAAGTGAATGGAGATGATGTGCCTCCATCAAACTGCAAATAAAACACCCGCACACTTCTTCTTCCTCCTCCTGTGACAAACTCTCATCTCGCTGAGCATGAATAATTCACTCTGATACTCCAAAAGGAAGAGCTATTAAAATTACATGGGGACGGGAAGAAGCAGATCAAATATTCCTACCTTTCTTTTCTTCCCGCTGTACTGTAGCTCTGAGTTGCACGATTAAAGCAGTCTGTTTGAATTTTCTTCACCCCTTCTACACATTAGCAAACGACATGATATCCAGCCGCAGTAAATATCATCTCTCCGTATATTGGAAAATGTTCTCATTACCATATTTCTGAGTGATGAAAAAGCAGGTCAAATATCCTCAAGGCTCCATACAAGGAAAACAAGATGTGTCTGGACACTTGTGGAAGGATAGTCTTTGGTTTGCTAATCAGAGGCAGGTGGTGTTCATGGGAGTGGGATGTTTTCATTCTAGAGATCATTTGATTGGTTAAAAGTGTGGCCAGTGGACACACATGGTGTAAAAGACACAACACTCCTATTTTAATTTAATGCCATCACATCTGTAACACTTTTACAGTTAAAGGTAATTTGATCATTTACCATGAAAAGGTATGACTAAGTTCAACCAGTGTTGATTTAATTTAACTAAAAACTAGAAAAAAATGTGTTAATTAAAATAAAGCTGAAAAAATGTAATATCAGAAGAAAAACAAACTCTAAAAAGTTCAATGAAATATATATACATATACAGTATATATATATAAATGTTGTCTTGAAACAAAGTAAGTTAAAGTACTAAAATTGCTCAAACTAAACCTGAAATAAAAAATTAAAGCTAAATAGTAATATTTAAAAATAGTAATAATAATAATAATGTCAAACGCACGTCAAAATTCTGATGCAGAAAACAATATGCATTGTGAAAAATGCTATACAAATAAATATGAAATGAACCAAACAAAATTAAATTGAAAACTGAAAACATAAAAAAGTAAAAGCTAAACAAAATTGTAATATAACTTACAAAAATTACAAATTTTGTCTTGGCACAAACTGAAACAATATAAGTTTGTTCTAAAATTACTCAAATTTAAATAAAAATAAAGCTGATTAAAAATAATAATAATAATAATGAAAACTGAAAATTTAAATATGAAAGCTAATTCAAAATATTCACAATTATGACAAATAGGCTACTAATAAAGCAGGCCTAACACTGCTAAGTTCAGTATCATCATGTAAGACTCATTGTGACACAAATGGCACTATTTCCTGAAAATGAACCATAACCAGTTCATAAAACAAAGATGTACACCTCACATTCATGAAATAACCAAACAGACCTGCACTTGAACTGTAAAATCAAGAGATGGCTTCTGACGAGCTCAACTCACTCATGTGACAGACAGAAAGCTGTAGGGTTGTCATTGATGTCTATAGATCTGTAATGCGCAGTGACACTTCCGGTGTACATTTCATGCTTTAATCAGACACCCAAAGACTCCAGCACTGAATCTACAACAGCAAATCAACTATTCACACATCTCCGTGCTAATGTGTTTCTTTTGGTGTCTTTTATCAATAATGTCACCGGCCTAATAAAGCGTGCGAGGCTTTCCCGTGAGGCAAGAAGGAGGGTCGTGTGAGTTCATGCCATCGGTGACTGACACCTCCTCCCGTGTTGATCAGAGAGAGAGACAGCACGACTGTCAGGTCACATAAACACCTGTCGCTGTCACCTACCGGCCCGAATGATGCTGACAGAGAGACGGAGGAGGAAAGAGAACGAGCGGGAAACACACATTAGCATTCAGGTGAGGAGGAGGTTCAAACTAAAACATAGTGCTGCAGTGATGACGTATTTTTGGAAGTTTGCATCACCTGGTTCCCTTGATGAAAACCAGATAGGATTTTCTATTGGGCTTTAGATTATTGCAGAAAATAAGATCTGGGACCAACAAAGGTTTATGATGCTAACACATTTTATTATTATAATGATAATCTTCACAAATGAGGTCTTTTTGAACCTAAACTTTTGTGAACTAACCCAGGGTTATTATTGTTAACTAGAACTAAAACTGAAACTAAACATTTTCATCACTTGAAATAAAATAAACGTTAACTGAAATAGGCTGTATGCAACATTTCTGATTTTAATTTAGTTTAACATGCGGCATACCTACTAAAACAACTAAACCTAAAACTGAAATAAAAATTATAAAAACCATATAGACAAAAAAACAAAATACATATAGACAAAATTACTAATGGAAAATTTTAATTAAAATAAAATAAAAACTGATTCAAAATATTAATACAAAACTATAACAGTATATCAATGATACACAAATAGCACCACAAACTGCAAAAATTATTTTCTAAAAAAAAAAAAAATCTAAGAATTCTTATATCAAGATACATTTACTTAAAGTAAAAAGTTTTAAATCATGACAATTAAGTGACTTTATGCTTAAAACAATAACACATATCTGCCATTGAAGTAAAAAAATATAATAAATAAAAGTCCATTTCCTTGGAATTAAGTTTATTTTTCTTACCACAGTGACATATTTTTCCTTGTTCCTTGCATAAGCTGGCACATTTGATCATTTAATAACTGAATTTTGATGGGGTTTTTTTGTTTGTTTGTTTGTTTTTTAGAAAACGAGATTGAATATCTTCAATCATTTTGATTGTCAAGTAAATGTATGATTTAAGAACATTTAGATACTTGAACTGTAAAGCAAGTAAACAAAAAAACTGGGTATGAAAGTATTTTTTGCTGTTTAAGGGCTAAAATACAATCAACAGAAGTAAAAATCTAATCGTAGGCAACAAATGAATCACACACAGCATGACTTCAGCGTCACCATCATTAAGCTTAAACAACTCTTTCAGTCTTTATTTAAAAACATTTTCACTGAAAGCTTGAGTTCAGATAGTTACCAAGAGTGCAATTATAAACACGAAAGCTTGAGTATATGAGTTTACCTGTTCATCGTGATGATGTTTAATGTCATGACAACCCTTTTCAAGACAAGTAAACGCTTAAAAAACACAAGGAGGTTTTACTGATGTATTTTAGGTTGTTAGACAAAATGTGAAAATGTATTGAGCTTGTGTTCAGCACAGAACTTATTCCATTAAAAAAAACATTACCTCTAGAGTCTAGATGAAGGAACCAGAAGTGCTAAAATGCTCCTTTCAGGGTTTTGGCCAGCAAAAATATCATCCAAGCAAAAATGTATAAGGAAAAAAGCAAGTTGAGATGAGGATCGCACTCCAGCCCAAATCTTTAACTGCTCGGCCACACGACTCGATATGAGCGCTGCTGTAAATCACCCGAAATCCCACAACAGCAAGAAAAGCAATTAAAAATTTACAGGGAAAAAGTTCTAAGCCTGCTAAAGGATGTGCACGGATTTCAATCTCGCACGCCGTGAAGTCTAGCCTGACCCATAAAGCAGAAATGAGAGCGCGATCCAGCCTGCTCCGTCTACAAATCGCCACTCTGTCAATGGGAGAGGTGTTGTTTACCAGCAGTCTCTTGAGGACACTCTCCATCACTGAGTCATTTTCAGCCAGGCACCAGATTTCACACTCATCTGCTTCATCCCAATGGGCTTTACTGTGGGCAGCTAAGACGCTACGCTAGCAGTCACAACAGACACCAGAGTGCTCCAGAGTCACTGCTCCAAATGGACATCCAAGTACAAACAATGCCGACTAATATAGGAGCCCTTTCTTCAACTGAGTAATGTGTGAGTGTTTGTGTGCATCCATTTTATTCTTTTATCTATTGCTCAATATTGTAATATCTGTTTTTTTTTTTAAAGAATAGTAATATTTTGTCCACTCTGAGAAAGAAATGGAGGATTGTAAAACCTATGAAATGGAAAAAATACTTTGGCAACATTTGTGTTGTAAAAATTATTACAAAATATGTGTTGAATTGAAACAGTATTTTGTGATTCTCACTGTAAAAATATCATGTGTAATTGATAAAATGTTGCAATTGCAATTAACCAATCACAGAGTTAGAATCGGATTATATGATATCGACCAATCACATGACACACCAAGAAAGAGGCCACCAAACAGACCAAAAGCCTACTTTTTTATAAAATTGCTTGACTCCATTTTATACAAAATGAAATAAAATTCATTTTAAATATTTATTTTTTTGTTCATGTACATTCATGTTTAACTCCTACAAAGTAAAATAAAACATTTAAATGTGTAAAAATAGATAAATATTTTCAAAATACATTCATGTATAAAACCTATTTTATAAGTACAATAAATCATTGAAACACATAAAAAAATACATAAGAAGAAATGTAAAAATATATCATCTCATTTACAAAAATTAGCAAAAAAAATCAAGTTTTTAAAGACTGTATATACTATATAAAATATAATCAGATGTGTCATGCATGGACTTCTGGGAAGGTTCTATTTCTGTTTTTCACTATAAATTATATGGTAATCCATAGTTTTTTATTATAAAACCCTAAATTGACAGTATTTTAAAAATAAAAATGTTTAAAAAAAACACTAAAACATTTAAAAAATGTATTTTTTCAGTACAAATGACTTTTTTTTTTACAGTTAAATCTGCAGTCTTGGAGAAATTATGTGAACTCTTCATTATTCATAATGTCTTACTTTTACAAAGTATTATAGCTGCCAGACTGAAAAAAATATATAATGAGCTGTCCTGAAATGCACTTTTTTAATTTAATTCCATAGCCAAAAACAACATACTCTTGAAACTGTTGTTTCTGGACCTTTTATTGTTCTGACCTTTACTAGGAAGTAAATTTAGAGACTAGGCCTGAACTTTACCCCGTATTTGTGTGTGTGGTTGTGTCTAATGAGATCTCTCCAGCTCGCTGTCGGTTTTGTGCTCGACTCCATTATCACACTCTTAATTCTCCTCATGGAGGAAATCAACGGGTGGAATCGTTAAGTGGCACCCGTGGCCTCTCGCCCACTCGTCCTCGCTCTCATCCTCACGAGGTTTCCACCCCAGCACAGCATCTGAGAACCGACGCTCTTCAACCTGAACCCATGTGCCGTCTGAGAATGAAGTCCCTGAGGGCCCACAAGTACGTTTATCCATAAGACCGAGGCAGTATGGCATTAAATGCTGCACAACAATAGAAATTTCAGCTCTTACAC
>CM041805.1:23290767-23372951 GCA_023376895.1 Aspiorhynchus laticeps | reverse complement strand
ACATGCCTTTTTACCAACTTTTTTGGAGTTTGTTGCAGCCATCAAAATCAAAATTTGTTCATATTTACAAAATACATTTACATTGCTCAGTAAAAACTTTGGAAATTGTTTCTTTTTTTGTCAATTGAATAAAAAGTTAGAGAATGAACAAATCGCAGATTCTTGATTTTATTTTGCATTTTACAAAATGTCCCAACTTCTCTGGAATTGGGGTTGTAGAAACATCTAATAGCAAAATAGCTGTAAAGTTACTTCAGAGTAAAAAAAAACAAACTCTGAATAATCAATTTTCTGTAAATCTATTATTGTTGTTGATAATGTTATTTACATTAAAACCTATTTCAATTATTTTGTTGTTTTATTTAGAAGTCAGGCTGGTTGGAGGTTCTCGCTGCTCTGGGAGGTTAGAGATACTTCATGATCAGTCGTGGATGTCAGTGTGTGACGCTGTCTTTGACCAGCAGGATGCAGAGGTTGTGTGTAGAGAGCTGGACTGTGGGGCTCCTGTACAGGTGCTGGGAGCAGCTGCTTTTGACAAAGGAGACTGTAGGAAAGTCTTTCCCTTTAGTTGCACTTTCATATTTAACCACTAGAGGGCGCATGTCTTTCAGCTTACTGATACCTCTTCACGTTCCCTTTAAGACACTGCGCTTTATACACCACACACGCTGGGTCACGGTGAGCAACCGAACTTTAAATCAGTGTGCGTTCATGCAGAAAAGTAAGTTTATTTTGCATTCTCTAGCAGAAACATGCATGTTAATAATGTTGATGTTATTGTGATGATGTTATATTACTCTTGTAAGCATATATCTACACAATGTTATGTTATTTGTTAATCTACATTGGGAAGCTAACATGCTAGTTTCAGAGACATGTGCAATAGTGTGTAGTTGTTAATTTAACATATAAATCTTGATCTGTTAGTAGTTTAAAGATAATTTGAGATGCTACACTACCAGAATCGTGAATTTGTAAGTGAATTTCAGACCATTGATGATTGTTTATCTGTTTATGCTCAGAACGTAAATGTTTAACATCTGTTAATAGAAAGTCTGAAATATTCGTTATATCTGATTTCCACAATTTTCCTCTATTTCAGACCACACATAGACAAACACCTAAACGCCAATACTTTGTACTTGTATACATCTATGCAATGCCATTGCTCACCAACGTGACTTGTATTCATGGACCCAACACATTAAAACTTTCTTGGATATAACTCTCTGAGCCCTTACTCTCTTACCGGAGTCGCCAGTTTTCAAGGTCTATCAGAAAAATCCAGAGGTTCTCCTCTACAAATGGTCCTTCGAGCCGGATGGTAGTAACCTTGAAGACAACATGCAGTCAGAGAATGAGGTCACCGAGCCAGTTGTGCGGCCTCGTACTCAGCGGGAGAGACATCCACCAGCCTACTTGAGTGATTATGATGTTGGGTATCAACCAAGCCACATTCCAGCTTCCAGTGCAGATGTCAGCAGTATGATGCCAGTGGCTACCGTTCCAGCTGCACAACCAGACGCAGTGCCTCTGCCTTGCAGACCACCTTCAGCGCATACATCTGCAAGTTCACGTCGCAGCCAATCCAGGACAAAGACCAGCAGAAGCGGTGGATCCAGTCGGTCAACAGCTTCACGACTTACAGAGCTACAGGCAGCTATTGTAGAGGAGAAACTGAAGAGCATGGAGCTTGCAGAGATGCAGAGACAGATTGTGGAGGACAGCAAAGCTGAAGAGCAGTGTGAGTTCCTGGATCAACAAGCACGCCTAGCGTTATATGAGAGGGAAGATTTACTCGGTGAGCAACAGAGGAGAAGTCGGCAGCTAGAGGAAGAGGCTCGTGCAGCACACAAGACCAAAGAACTGATCACCAAACAGCTTGAAAGACAGCGCCGCATTAAGCAGAAGGAGATGGAGCTGGAGAAAGCACGTCTCATCGCATCACTTCTTCGAGAATCAGAGACTGATCATGCAGCAGCTGTTCCACAAACCAGAAGTGAACTTGACTCAGGGCAGATACAGACTGATATACTCTGTTCACAGAAGGTAGAGGTTGCTCACCACACACCACATCAGTTATCTGATAATACACAGCACTCTACACCTAACCTGTATCAGAGTAATCCTGTCATTACTCAGCCCACGATTTCACATTCTTTCCCTGAGTACATTACATCACTCTCTACATCTAAACTATTACATACAGAGCCTTCTCCCATCTATCCTGTAGCATTGTCAAGCGTGTTCCCCCAACAGGTAAAATTGCCTACTGCTGATGTTGACCCTCCTACCACAGTGCAGCCATCTTTGTCTTTTGATAGACAAACCTATAGTCTAAGTCAGCCTGGTATTAAACTTACGTTTCCAGCTAAGTCAAATATGTCTCGAGATTCGACCGGGACCAGCTATGCCCAGCAACCTTCCTTTTTAGTCCCAGCAGAGTCTCAACCTCATCCTCCAACAGGTCAGCTACAACAACCTGTTAGACAACTGCAGTTTAGCCCACAGCCATTATCAGTGCCTAGTGTTCCGGGTGTACAGCCATCAGTTCCAGTCAATATGATGGACATGTTGATTGCCAGCTCATATGGTATACCCAAACCAGCTCTGCCTAAATTTGATAGTGGTAAAGAGTCTGATTTCGCCTTGCTCAAAATGGCGCTAGACAGTCTCATTGGTGGCCATGCTCATCTTACAGAGCAGTTTAAATATCAAGTGCTTCTAGACCGATTAAAGCTACCAAGTGCCTACAAATTGGCACAAGCCTACATGCATGACCCCACTCCGTACACCACGGCATTGCAAGCCCTCCAAGACAAATATGGGCAACCCCGTCAGCTTGTACAGAGTGAACTTGGAGCTATATTGAACTGTCCACCAGTCAGAGTAGGGGATGCTGAAGCATTTGATAACTTTGCACTCTCAGTACACGGTCTTGTGGGCATGCTACGTTCTTTGGAGGGTGAGAATGGCTACGAACTGAAATGTGGCTCACATGTAGACAGACTTTTAGTCAAACTGCCTCCCAGCTACCGTGATGGGTTTGTAGAACATTGTCTAAGTCGAGGTATACTCATCACAGGAACAGACAAAACATACACTCTTACAGACCTATCAGCATGGCTTCAGCTAAAGTCACAGGCAAAGCGCATCTCCAGCAGAGCTGTTGACATGTTTCAAGAGCAAATGAAGCCTCAGAGTAAAGGGAAGAGAAGTCAGAGTCAGTCATCATCTTCTGTGTATTACAACACCAGTAGTAGTCCAGATAAATCACCCCTTACCTCTCTGTCTCACCGTACCTTCCCGCCAAAACCGAGAGACAAGCCTAAACCTTATTGTCCATATTGCGATACGCGTGAGCACTATCTCAGTTTGTGTTCAAAGTTCAAGTCACTGCCAACTACCCAGATTGCAGAGTGGCTTAAAGGCAAAAGCTGTTACCGCTGTGGACGTAATCACAAACCTGAGGCTTGTACCCTCAGGAAATCCTGTAAAATATGTCAAAAGCAGCATCTTACAGTGCTTCATGATGTAAACATACAGGAGCCCAACAAGATCCTCATGGTTAGTACCCCTTCAGACACCATTTATCTTGACCGTCCCAACCGTCCTCAACAAGTCATGTTAAAGGTGGTCAAAGTACTTTTGCATAATGCCGAACACTTACTTGAAGCATATGCTTTGCTGGATGATGGTTCTGAGAGGACCATCCTCCTTTCATCCGCTGCTCATTATCTCCAGCTACAGAAAGAACCAGAAACACTCTCACTGAGAACTGTACGACATGAGTTCATTCACCTGAAAGGGGCATCTGTTTCTTTCGAAATTTCCCCAGCTGACAACCCAAGACATAGATACAGGATCGATCATGCATTCACTGCTGATGACCTGGGTTTTTCCGAGCATACTTACCCAGTGAAAGTACTGATGAAGAAGTACAGCCACTTGCAGGGGCTGCCAATCCCAGCAATTGACAAAGTGAGGCCAGTACTACTGATTGGTTCTGACTTTCCACATTTGCTCATCCCTACTCAGCCTGTTCGTCTTGGCCCTTCTGGGGGTCCAGTAGCAATATGTACTTCCCTTGGTTGGACACTCCAAGGTCCTGCCAGTGTGATTCATCTTCCCTTTGATGAGCAGCAGTGTTTTTTTACTGCAGTTGGACCTACACACTTTGATCTCCAGGGGCATGTGGAGAAACTGTGGCAAATTGACACTTTGCCTTATATCAGTGAGAAGGTAGCCACCCGATCCAAGCTTGATCAGCAAGCATTTGACTTGCTTGAGCAGCGCACTGTAAGGGTGAATGTAAATGGCATCATGAGATATGCCACACCACTTCTTAGAAGGAAGGACAGCCCTTGCCTAAAAGCACCCAAATCAGCTTGTCTTTCACTGCTTCGAAGTACAGAGCGAAGAATCGTAAATGACACTGAACAAGCCATGACATATTGTCAAGAGATCCAGAAGCTGGAAAATGCGGGCTATGTGAAGAGATTGACACCTGAGGTTGTAGACTCCTCTACTGAGTCATGGTACCTCCCTCATCACTTAGTCCACCATAATAACAAAGCAAGGCTTGTTTTCAATTGCTCATATCAGTACCAAGGACAAGCACTGAATGATCAACTTCTTCCTGGTCCCATCCTGGGTCCTTCCCTTCTTGGTGTTTTACTCCGGTTTCGTGAGCACACGGTGGCTATCAGTGGAGACATTAAAGCAATGTTCCACCAGATCAGACTTTTGCCAGAAGATCGCTCACTCTTACGCTTCCTCTGGAGGGACATGGAGAGGGACAAAGAGCCAAGTGTCTTTGAGTGGCAGGTTCTCCCATTTGGGACTACCTGCAGTCCTTGTTGTGCCACATATGCGCTACAAAGACATGTGAAAGACAACCGTGAAGGCTACAAAGATGTTCAAAGGTCTGTAGAACAGGCATTCTACGTTGATAACTGTTTGCAGAGTCTTGACTCCCCAGAGAAGGCCCGTAATCTCATCGACAGGATGCGCAGTCATTTGTCTTCTGGTGGGTTTGAAATCCGCCAGTGGGCCAGTAATGTACCTGCTGTGGTAGAACACCTTCCAGTTGAAGCCAGAGCAGCCAGCACTGAACTGTGGCTTTCTGAGCATAGTTTAGACCCACAAGAGCCAGCTTTAGGTCTCCGTTGGAATTGTCTTACTGACCACCTTGGATATCAACAACGCCATGTTGATTACTCTGAACCCACACTACGAAATGTGTATAAAGTACTGGCCACACAGTATGACCCACTTGGGTATCTTATACCCTTCACCACGAAAGCAAAATTACTGATTCAAGATCTCTGGAAACTCAAGATTGGTTGGGATGACATCATCCACCCAGAAAGCCTGTTAGTACAGTGGCAAGCCTGGGAAGCCGAATTGACCAATTTGCACATTGTTGAGATACCCAGAGCATACATACCACCATGCGCCGACACAGAGGACACACAGAGAACCATCCATATTTTCTGTGATGCCTCTGAACGGGCATACGGATCGGTCGCTTACCTTCACACTCAAGATCAGCAAAACCAGCTCCATGTAGCCTTTGTGATGGCAAGGTCCAGAGTGGCTCCCCGCAAACAGATATCAGTGCCCCGTTTGGAGCTTTGTGCTGCTCTCACAGGAGCTCAGCTGGCAAAGTTGCTCAGTAAAGAGCTGTCTATTCCTGCAAGTGATGTTATCCTATGGACCGATTCAACAACTGTCCTGAGCTGGTTGAGATCAGATTCCTGTCGCTACAAAGTCTTCGTCGGGACACGCATCGCTGAAATCCAGGACATGACTTTGGGGTCAAATTGGCAATATGTCAACACCACCGATAACCCAGCAGATGACCTGACTAGGGGGAAGACTTTGTTAGAGTTGAGCAAATCTCAGCGCTGGAGTCAAGGACCACGGTTCCTCCATCAACATCCTAACTCCTGGCCATCCCTGCCTGAATTAGCAGCTCCTGACGACCGTGATGAGCTGAAAAAACAGTCATTCTGTGGAAATGCATGTCTTGTCAAGTTTCAACCTGACATCTCCAATATTAAGAGTTGGAAAGAACTGTTGAAGGTTACTCACCAGTCTCTTCACGGGGCGGCTGCTATCATGACAGCAGCAGATGCCATAGCAACTGAACTTCACTTGTTAAAACAAGCTCAGAGGGACAGCTTCCCAGAAGAGGTGAATGCACTGATCAAAGGTAAATCCATATCTGCCCAGAGTCGTCTTGCTTCACTTTCCGCGGAGTATGATCAAACACCTGGTTTAATCCGAGTCGGGGGACGACTCCGCCGGGCAGAGGGCCTAGATCCAGACACAATACATCCCATAATACTAGACCCTAAACATCAGATTACAATGCTCTTAATCAAAGAATATGATAACCAGCTTCTGCATCCAGGTCCAGAACGGGTCTTAGGTGAGATCAGACGCAAGTACTGGATCTTGCGTGGCAGAGAATCCATCAAGAAACACCAGTACAATTGTGAGACTTGCCAAAAATGGAGAGCAAGTCCTATAATTCCGAAGATGGCAGACTTGCCCCCCTCACGACTAAGACTGTACAAACCACCTTTCTGGTCCACTGGTATAGACTGCTTTGGCCCTTTCACTATTAAGATAGGCAGACGCACAGAGAAACGCTGGGGCATCATATTCAAATGTATGACAACAAGTTGCATACATCTTGATCTTTTGGAGAGCATGGACACGGATGCTTTCCTGATGGCATTACGACGATTTGTATCACGTCGTGGTAAGCCATATGAGATACTGGCTGATAGAGGCACAAACTTCAGAGGAGGAGCCACTGAACTCCAGGATGCCTTTGCATCATTAGAAGATCCACTTAAAGAACATCTGGCCGGTCAGGAAATTGCTTTCCAGTTTAACCCTCCACATGCCCCACACTTTGGAGGAACCTGGGAACGAGAGGTACGGTCAGTGAAGAGTGCTCTTCAGGTAGTCTTGGGCAATCGAACAGTGACTGAAGCAGTCCTGCGTACAGTGTTGGTAGAGGTTGAGGGAATCCTCAACTCTAAGCCACTCGGATACGTTTCATCAGATGTTGCCGACTCGGACCCTGTCACACCAAATCTATTGCTGATGGGTCGCCGAGATGCATCACTCCCACAAGCAATCTACTCATCTAGTGATTTGTTAGGGAGAAGACGGTGGCGACACAGCCAAATTCTAGCCGATCACTTTTGGATAAACTTTATCCGGCATTACTTACCGAGCCTACAGCCCCGCCAAAAATGGCAAAAGGACACTGCCAATCTGAGTACTGGACAGATCGTCATGATAGTTGATTCACATTTGCCCCGAGCTTCGTGGCCTATTGGCAGAGGGACCAAAACATTTGCAGGAGTAGACAATCGCATACGCACTGCAGAAGTGCAGGTGAAAGGGCGCACTTATCTACGGCCTGTTGCCCGGTTAGTTAAGTTGCCATCGTGGGAGGATGAGGAAGAAAATAGTAACTGACACTGAGACTTCCCTAACTAACTACAAATTTAGAGACTAAATTTGGGGGCAGCTATGTAGGAAAGTCTTTCCCTTTAGTTGCACTTTCATATTTAACCACTAGAGGGCGCATGTCTTTCAGCTTACTGATACCTCTTCACGTTCCCTTTAAGACACTGCGCTTTATACACCACACACGCTGGGTCACGGTGAGCAACCGAACTTTAAATCAGTGTGCGTTCATGCAGAAAAGTAAGTTTATTTTGCATTCTCTAGCAGAAACATGCATGTTAATAATGTTGATGTTATTGTGATGATGTTATATTACTCTTGTAAGCATATATCTACACAATGTTATGTTATTTGTTAATCTACATTGGGAAGCTAACATGCTAGTTTCAGAGACATGTGCAATAGTGTGTAGTTGTTAATTTAACATATAAATCTTGATCTGTTAGTAGTTTAAAGATAATTTGAGATGCTACACTACCAGAATCGTGAATTTGTAAGTGAATTTCAGACCATTGATGATTGTTTATCTGTTTATGCTCAGAACGTAAATGTTTAACATCTGTTAATAGAAAGTCTGAAATATTCGTTATATCTAATTTCCACAATTTTCCTCTATTTCAGACCACACATAGACAAACACCTAAACGCCAATACTTTGTACTTGTATACATCTATGCAATGCCATTGCTCACCAACGTGACTTGTATTCATGGACCCAACACATTAAAACTTTCTTGGATATAACTCTCTGAGCCCTTACTCTCTTACCGGAGTCGCCAGTTTTCAAGGTCTATCAGAAAAATCCAGAGGTTCTCCTCTACAGAGACACTCAGATGTGGACACAAGAGATTCAGTGCAGAGGAAATGAATCTCAGATTCACCTCTGTCCAACATCACCATCACATGAAAACAACTGTTCACATGAAAACAGTGTTGGACTAGTGTGTGCAGGTTAAAACTAAAATCTTCTGAAAGTGAATACATCTACAGTGTTTTTCGTTATTATTATTGGTATCCTTGGTAAATATGAGTAAAACACACAAAGAAAAAAATTATTTGCTCTTTTCTCTTGGTTTTTCCATCAAAATATTCACAAAAAAATGTAAAAACTTTAAAATAATTGAAAGACAAATATATTTAATTATTATATAAAAAACAAAACAAACAAACAAAAAAAAAAAACAGACCCACTGAACTATATGGCAAATTGTAATCAGTCAAGTCTTTTTTTCCCCATTTTTTTTTTTTTTTTTCTTTGGACTCCAAAACAGGTTGTGGGCATGTAGGTCAAGTCTGATCATAGTTTTAGAGACTTACTGACCCCAAGACTGAAGTAACATTGTAATTCCCCAGCTGCAATTTTTGGAGATTCTTTAGTCACAAATCATCCCTCTTTCTGTGTGTGAGGCCAATATATACGTCCTCTTTCAAGCCAATTGTTAACATCGCATTTGATCGGAGGTTTTTTTGTTGTTGTATTTTTTGCCCTTTTACTACTACTGCATTCTACTCACTGCTGTGTGTGTGCACCGGCATAGGTTAAACGCAGAGGACAAATTCCAAGTATGGGTTACCATACTTGGCCACACATAACGTCAAATTCACTTAAAGACATTTTCACTCAAGACATTTCATTCAAGACATTTTTCACAGACCGTTTTACTTACCAAGGGTGCTGATATTAGCGGAAAGTGCTATACTGCAAGTGTTTTTCCTCATTGTCTAATTCTTATATCTTGATTTATTTTTAATTTTTTTTAATATCTCATTCTTTCTGTTCAATTTACAGACCGTGTGAATGTGAGGTTGGTTGGTGGTCACAGTCACTGTGCTGGTAGAGTGGAGCTTCATCATAAAGGCCAGTGGGGAAGAGTGTGTGGTGAGTCATGGGATTTGGTTGATGCTGCAGTGGTGTGTAGAGAGCTGGACTGTGGAGAACCTGTAGATGCTCTGCGTGGTGCTCACTTTGGATCAGGATCCGGAAAACTCTGGATGAGAGCTGTCCCGTGTACTGGATCAGAGTCGGCACTAAAGAACTGTGCGGCAGAAGGAGGGTTTAAAAATGACTGTGGTCCTGCTGGAGATGCTGGACTGATCTGCTCAGGTAAAATTTTAATATTGGCTTCTTTTAACATTAATAAATGGTGCTTATTGGTGACATGATTTATATTGCAAGAAAGTGTACCAGTATTTTTTTATGAGAAATAATGTCCATGTCTAAAATAAGCAGACATGCATATACAGGTGAATCTCAATAAATTATAATTTTTTTTCTTGCAACTTATTTCAAAAAGTGAAACTTTTGTATATTTTAGATTCATTACATGTAAAGTAAAACATTTCAATGTTTTTATTTGTTTTAATTTTGATGATTAGAGCTTACAGCTCATGAAAGTCAAAAATCAGTATCTCAAAATATTAGAATATTTACATTTGAGTTTCAATAAATTACCATCCATACAGTATAAATTCTGGGTATCTCTTGTTCTTTGAAACCACAATAATGGGGAAGACTGCTGACTTGGCAATGATCCAGAAGACGAACATTGACACCCTCCATAAAGAGGGTAAGTCACAGAAGGTCATTACTGTTTACAGAGTGCTGTATCAAAGCATATTAAATGCAAAGTTGACTGGAAGGAAGAATTTGGGTAGGAAATGGTGCACAAGCAACAGGGATGACCGCAAGCTTCAGAATACAGTCAAGCAAAGCTGATTCAAACACTTGGGAGAGCTTCACAAGGAGTGGACTGAAGCTGTAGTCAGTGCATCAAGAGTCACCACGCTCAGACGTCTTCAGGAAAAGGGCTACCAAGCCACTTCTGAACCAGAGACAACGTCAGAAGCATCTTACCTGGGTTGTGGAGAAAAAGAACTGGATTGTTGCTCAGTGGTCCAAAGTCCTCTTTTCAGATGAAAGTAAATTTTGCATTTCATTTGGAAATCAAAGTCCCAGAGTCTGGAGGAAGAGTGGAGAGGCACAGAATCCATGTTGCTTGAAGTCCAGTGTGAAGTTTCCACAGTCAGTGATGATTTGGGATGCCAAGTCATCTGCTGGTGTTGGTCCACTGTGTTTTCTGAAGTCCACAGTCAACGCAGCCATCTACCAGGACATTTTAGAGCACTTCATGCTTCCTTCTGCTGACAAGCTTTATGGAGATGCTGATTTCATTTTCCAGCAGGACTTGGCAACTGCCCACACTGCCAAAGGTACCAAAAGCTGGTTCAATGACCATGGTGTTACTGTGCTTGATTGGACCGCAAACTCGCCTGACCTGAACCCCATAGAGAATCTATGGGGTATTGTCAAGAGGAAGATGAGAGACACCAGACCCAACAATGCAGATGAGCTGAAGGCCACTGTCAAAGAAACCTGGGCTTCCATACCACCTCAGCAGTGCCATAAACTGATCACCTCCATGCCACGCCGAATTGAGGCAGTAATTAAAGCAAAAGGAGCCCCTACCAAGTATTGAGTACATATACAGTACATATTTTTATTGGTCTTATGGAGTATTCTAATTTGTTGAGATAGTGAATTGGTGGGTTTTTGTTAAATGTGAGCCTAAATCATCACAATTAAAAGAACCAAAGACTTAAACTACTTCAGTCTGTGTGCATTGAATTTATTTAATACACGAGTTTCACAATTTGAGTTGAATTACTGAAATAAATGAACTTTTCCACGACATTCTAATTTATTGAGATGCACCTGTATGTATTATATGACATTATAATGAGGTTAAATTTATTCAGTTTCATGAAATAAAGAAACAAACTTTTACAGCAGTTATTAATCTAAGAAAATTACATATTTTATGTCAGGTTGTCAACTACCCTCTGAGAGTATTTGCATTTACATTTGGCAGACTATATGATAAAATTAACACTGCGTTGAAGGCATACATTTTTATCGGTTCAAGCATGGTAATCTTGCTTGAAATCAAACCCATGATCTTGGTGTTGCTAGCACCATGCAAATATTTACAATATATTTTAAATATATATATTATGTAGTTATTGATATAATACTGTTTATAATATTCATATTTGTTAATAAAGACAATTTAAATAAGTTGTTAAATATAGTTTTAAAAACCAGATGTTCTCCTGTTTGTTTTTGTTGTAACGTGGGAGAGGTATTTATGTTAAAATACTTCTCACTCAGTGTGTGAAACCAATTAGGGTCAATTTGACATGCACCATAAAAATCTTATTGAATTAGTCACACATGATATTTTGAGGGAGAAAAACTGATAGTGTTTTCTTGTAAAACATTCTCCAATAATATTTTAGTTTACAACTTCAAAGTCATTTTTACAGCATACATAAACATTTTAAACATAATTTTGTTTAAATTAATATGAATACCATTCCAAGATGGCGCTGCTATGTTCGGCCGCCGTCCGGGTCGCTCTGCTAAGACTATGCTTTTATTTACTTTTTTACTTACTTTTGATTTCTATTTTTACACACATAACGTCGGCACTGATCACCTACGACAAAAGTACACTCTTGGACATTGGAAACCGCTTCACTAACCTGGTTCAGGACACTTTATCACCGAATCTATCGTGGCCTCTTGAGATTCTTCGGAACGCGGAGAACACAGGAGACGGAACAAAAAACACAGTGGAAATAGCGCTGGTATTCGAAACAGATTGAGGAAAAGGGCTCACAGTCCTCCTTTACCGAGCATTTTGCTCGCTAATGTCCAATCCTTGGAGAATAAGATGGACGATCTTAGAGCCAGGATAAGTTTCCAACGGAACATAAGGGACTGTAACATCATCTGTTTGTCTGAAACATGGCTCACGCCCTCGGTTACGGACACTACTGTAACGCCGTCTGACAACTTCTCTGTTTTACGGATGGACAGAACAGCGGAGGCCGGTAAATCCAAAGGTGGAGGAGTGTGTTTCATGACTAACAAGGAATGGTGTGACCCCAGGAATATCTCCTCTCTGTCGCGATCCTGCTCGCCTCATCTGGAACATCTATCCATTATTTGCTGCCCATTCTATTTACCCCGCGAGTTCTTCCGCGGTCATCGTTACTGCTGCTTACATTCCACCTCAGGCAGACACCGGCTTGGCTTTGTCTAAACTTCACGACGTGATCAGCGGCTACATTAACAAACATCCTGACGCTGCCTTTATCATAGCGGGGGATTTTAACAAAGCCAACCTCAGGCAGGTCATGCCAAACTTTCACCAGCATGTATCCTGTCCAACTAGAGGACCGAATACACTGGATCACTGGTTGTTCACTTCTATCTTCAACGAGTCCCTTGCTACCTCTGTAGTTCCCACCTCCTTTAAAAAATCCATCATCATCCCTGTGCCTAAGAACAATAAACCCTCTTGCCTTAATGACTATCGTCCAGTGGCCCTCATATCAATAGTCATGAAGGTTTTTGAGAGACTTGTTAAGAGCCACATTAGCTCCTCCATCCCTGTTACTTTGGACCCTCTTCAGTTTGCCTATCGCTCCAATAGATCAACTGATGATGCCATCTCTCACATTCTCCACTCCTCCCTCACACACATTGACAGCAGCAATGGGAACTATGCAAGACTGCTATTCATAGACTATAGCTCAGCCTTCAACACCATAGTCCCCATCAAGCTGACTAATAAACTCACAGGCCTTGGCCTAAACACTTCACTCTGCGACTGGATTCAAGATTTCCTCACCGGCAGACCTCAAGTGGTGAAGGTAGGCCAGTTCACTTCAAACTCCATCACCCTGAACGTAGGAGCCCCGCAGGGCTGCGTTCTGAGTTCCCTGCTCTACTCTCTCTACACACATGACTGTGTGTCCTCTCACAGATCCACATCTATTATCAAATTTGCTGATGATACTGTGGTTCTGGGCCTCATTTCCAACAACGATGAGAACGCATACTTGGATGAGGTGGAGAGACTTACATCATGGTGCCAGGACAACTGTCTCTCTCTGAACGTGAGCAAAACCAAAGAGCTGATTGTGGACTTCAGAAAGAGACACCTCCTGTCTCCTCTTGTGATCAGCGGGACCCCTGTCCAAGGTAGGACTTGAGACCCCTGTCTCAAGTACCACCGAGGTACTTGAAGCAGCTTCAAGTACCTCGGTGTAAACATCTCCGAGGACCTGACTTGGACTACACGCATCCAAACACAGGTTAAGAAAGCCAGGCAAAGACTGTACCATCTGCGACAGCTGAGGAAATTCAGGGTCTCACCAACAATCCTGAAAACTTTCTATGCAGGGACCATAGAAAGTGTATTGACTCAGTGCATCTCAGTGTGGTATGGAAACAGCTCCAGCCAAGATTGCAAGGCCCTGCAGAGAGTTGTGCGCTTAGCTGAGCGTATCTCTGGGTCGGCTCTCCCCTCTCTGCAGGACATCTACCTCAAACGCTGCAGAAGCAGAGCTGTCAAAATCATCAAGGACTCAAATCACCCTGGAAACTGTCTCTTCACTCTGCTGCCATCTGGTAAGCGCTTCCGCAGCCTGATGGCAAAAACCGAGAGACTTAGGAGGAGTTTCTTCCCCACGGCCATCAGGCTCCTGAACTCAAACTCAGCCTCTTAACATCATCTGACTTACTTCAAATCACTAATCACACACTCATTACTCTCTACCTCATACTGTCAGTGTCATTTGCTCATTTGCACATTTGCACACAACACTTTCTGTGTCTTGTAACATATCTTATCTTATTTTTTATATTTATTTTATTTTTTTGTGATTGGCTGCTTCATGTCAACCATGTTCAACCTGTTTGCACATTCCTCTCTGTACAGTCATGCTTATCTTAATATTTAACTCTACAGCATACTGTCATGCACATTCTTTTATATTTTATATTTTATTCTTTATATCTTATTTTTTATTCATTTTATTTTATGTATACTTCCCTTGTGTTGTATTTTTCAATATTTGCACTGTCCATGGAGCGGACCTGACTCTCATTTCACTGCTGGTTATACAATCTCTGTATAGTCGTGTATGTGACAAATAAAACTTGAAACTTGAAACTGAAATACATTATGATGAACAAGTCTGAATTTAAATTTATCAGTATGCTTAACTTTGATTTATTATTAAGCATATTTAATATTTACCTAGATCAATAAATGTTTTAAAATAATGGTGTACAGTACATAACTTGGTCATGCTACATAATGTATTGATGCTAACAAATTGAACCTTATTATAAAGTGTTATGTTTTATTTTCTTTTTTCAGGAGTCAGGCTGGTTGGAGGTTCTCGCTGCTCTGGGAGGTTAGAGATACTTCATGATCAGACGTGGATGTCAGTGTGTGATGCTGTCTTTGACCAGCAGGATGCAGAGGTTGTGTGTAGAGAGCTGGACTGTGGGGCTCCTGTACAGGTGCTGGGAGCAGCTGCTTTTGACAATGAAGACACTCAGATGTGGACACAAGAGATTCAGTGCAGAGGAAATGAGTCTCAGATTCACCTCTGTCCAACATCAACATCACGTGAAAGTGACTGTTCTCATGACAATGATGTTGGACTGATGTGCGCAGGTTGGAATTATGTATTAAAATATATATTATGTTTTCACATATTCTGCTTGTGTTTGTGCCCATTCTCAATATTTCTTTCTCTCTGTCCTCTGTCTTTCCATCTCTCATTCTCTATGTTCAATATTCAGACCGTGTGAATGTGAGACTGGTAAATGGTACCAGTCGCTGTGCTGGTAAAGTGGCAGTTCATCATAGAGGTCAGTGGGGAACATTGTGTAATGAGAACTGGGATATGGCTGATGCTGCAGTGGTGTGTAGAGAGCTGGACTGTGGAGAACCTGTAGATGCTCTGGGTGGTGATCATTTTGGACCAGCATCAGGACCAATCTGGATGAGTACTGTCATGTGTACTGGATCAGAGTCCACACTGAAGAACTGTGGCTCAGGAGGAGGGTTTAGATATGACTGTAGAAACAGTGGAAATGCTGCAGTAATCTGTTCAGGTAAACTGCTTCAAACCTGTCCTCAGTGATCAGCCACCTGCTGTAAATTCAATTTTAAATGTGGTTTTCTTTTAACATTAATAAAATATGCTTAATGTTTGACCAACAAAGACAAGAATTATTTAGTTAAAAATGGGCCAGCATTATTATTTTTTTAAATTTATTTATTTATTTTTTCATGAGAAAAATAATGTACTGGTCTATAATATGCAAACTAAGAAAGAATCATAATTTAACAGTATTATTCTAGGTCATTGTTAATTTGCACATTTGCATTTTTAACATGTCAATTTGTATAAATGAACATGAATGTATTATGATGAAAAAGATTCAATTAAAAGTGAACAATATTATGCTTAATATTAACTTAGGTCGATGAATGTTTTAAAATAATTTTGTTAATTATCATGATTATCATAATGGTAACAAACTGAACCACATTGTAAAGCATTGCCAATGCCCCCCGCCCTTTGTTCAGAAGTCAGGCTGGTTGGAGGTTCTCGCTGCTCTGGGAGGTTAGAGATACTTCATGATCAGTCGTGGATGTCAGTGTGTGCTGCTGTCTTTGACCAGCAGGATGCAGAGGTTGTGTGTAGAGAGCTGGACTGTGGGGCTCCTGTACAGGTGCTGGGAGCAGCTGCTTTTGACAAAGGAGACACTCAGATGTGGACACAAGAGATTCAGTGCAGAGGAAATGAGTCTCAGATTCACTTCTGTCCAACATCACCAACACATGAAAGCAACTGTTCACATGACAATGATGTTGGACTGCTGTGTGCAGGTTGGAATGAATTTCCTTTTGTCATTTTTGAGTCTTTTTGCCATCTTCTCTCTCTGCCCTTCAGTATTTCTTTGTGTCATTCTCTTCATTCTCAATATACAGACAGTGTGAATGTGAGGTTGGTTGGTGGTGACAGTCGCTGTGCTGGTAGAGTGGAGGTTCATCATAGAGGTCAGTGGGGAAGAGTGTGTGATGATGGCTGGGATTTGGCTGATGCTGCAGTGGTGTGTAGAGAGCTGGACTGTGGAGAACCTGTAGATGCTCTGGGTGATGCTTCTTTTGGACAAAGATCAGGTTCCAATCAGGGACCAACCAAAATGAGGTTTGTCACATGTACTGGATCAGAGTCCACACTGAAGAACTGTGGGTCAGAAGGATGGAGTAAATCTGTCTGTCGTACAGATGCTGGAATCATTTGTTCAGGTGAATGAGATTGA
The DNA here is from genome assembly GCA_023376895.1 of Aspiorhynchus laticeps. Lineage (NCBI taxonomy): Eukaryota > Metazoa > Chordata > Actinopteri > Cypriniformes > Cyprinidae > Aspiorhynchus > Aspiorhynchus laticeps. The sequence goes on along the minus strand of CM041805.1, from coordinate 23,356,261 downwards.
TCTTCAAAACATTTTGGAGAAAATTCACTAAACAGTCACTTCACTCTTAAAACTGTGGCTGCAATTCAAATTAAAACTTTAAATCTGTTGAGAATGTACATTTTTAACTTAAGTGAACTAAAGTTAACTAAACTTATAATTTTTAAGTCAAGCATGAGCACGTACTTTTGAAACATCACATTATAACTTATTCTGATGTTGAATTTTAAGTTGTGACTAATCGCAACAATCTTTTTTTATACTCCATGTGCTTTCAGCACAAAAAGCCATTTTAATTATTAACCATTTATAAACTAATTTAAACAGGGACATTTAGCGCTGAAATAGCACTTCATCTTGAGTGATTAAATTGGGTCATTTCATTTTTTCCCCACACGAACACACCTCCTTTCTATTTAAATAAGGCTTGCGTAAATTAAGATGTAAATAAAGGTTTGTATAAAAGGGATATTTGTGGTGTCTGGATCCCTGTAGTTGGAGCGATGCTGTACCAGCAGAGTACATCAGGTTCCAGTGGTCCGCTGCATCCTCCACAATACAGCACTCAGAACTGGCCCAACTGCACTGTGCAAATTGTGTTTTGTGCAAATTGTGCAAAATGTGTGTGATTGCATGTAAATGCCACTTTGGGAGGGAGCAATAGTTCAGTGAATTTTTCTTATTTTGGTGACTAAATGTAATGGAATGATGAAATGTAATGTAATGTTTTGGACTGAAAATTTAACCTGATGTGCTGTGCATGATGTGTCTTTTGTTCTACAAATTGGCTTAATTTCATATATATATATTTTAATCTTGTATTGAATATACTCTTAAACTTGCCATTCTGCATAAATCTGTTTTGTGTGGTTTGAACAGATCATAAACAGTCCAGACTTATTAATGGATCTCACCTATGCTCTGGGAGATTAGAGGTGATTCATGGGAACACATGGCACACAGTGTGTGATTCTGCCTTTGACCAGCAGGATGCTGAGGTTGTATGTAGAGAGCTGGACTGTGGGGCTCCTGTACAGGTGCTGGGAGCAGCTGCTTTTGGCAAAGGAGACGCTCAGATGTGGACACAAGAGATTCAGTGCAGAGGAAATGAGTCTCAAATATATTTCTGCCCACATCAGTCTTCAAGCAAAAACAACTGTTCACATGACAGTGATGTCGGAGTGATGTGTTCTGGTTGAGTATAAATATTCTCTATATATTTGCATTATATACAGGTGCATCTCAATAAATTAGAATGTCGTGAAAAAGTTATTTTTTTCTTGTAACTTATTTCAAAAAGTGAAACTTTCATATATTTTAGATTCATTACATGTAAAGTAAAACATTTAAAAAATATATTTTTTATTTTGATTAGAGCTTACATCTCATGAAAGTCAAAAATCAGTATCTCAAAATATTAGAATATTTACATTTGAGTTTCAATAAATGACCATCCATACGGTATAAATTCTGGGTATCTCTTGTTCTTTGAAACCACAATAATGGAGAAGACTGCTGAGTTGGCAATGATCCAGAAGACGAACATTGACACCCTCCACAAAGAGGGTAAGTCACAGAAGGTCATTAATGAAAGGTGTGGCTGTTTACAGAGTGCTGTATCAAAGCATATTAAATGCAAAGTTGACTGGAAGGAAGAATTTGGGTAGGAAAAGGTGCACAAGCAACAGGGATGACCGCAAGCTTCAGAATACTGTCAAGCAAAGCTGATTCAAACACTTGGGAGAGCTTCACAAGGAGTGGACTGAAGCTGGAGTCAGTACATCAAGAGTCACCACGCTCAGACGTCTTCAGGAAAAGGGCTACCAAGCCACTTCTGAACCAGAGACAAGGTCAGAAGCATTTTACCTGGGCTGTGGAGAAAAAGAACTGGACTGTTGTTCAGTGGTCCAAAGTCCTCTTTTCAGATGAAAGTAAATTTTGCATTTCATTTGGAAATCAAGTTCCCAGAGTCTGGAGGAAGAGTGGAGAAGCACAGAATCCATGTTGCTTGAAGTCCAGTGTGAAGTTTTCACAGTCAGTGATGATTTGGGCTGCCATGTCATTTGCTGGTGTTGGTCCACTGTGTTTTCTGAAGTCCACAGTCAACGCAGCCATCTACCAGGAAATTTTAGAGCACTTCATGCTTCATTCTGCTGACTAGCTTTATGGAGATGCTGATTTCATTTTCCAGCAGGACTTGGCACCTGCCCACACTGCCAAAGGTACCAAAAGCTGGTTCAATGACCATGGTGTTACTGTGCTTGATTGGCCAGCAAACTCACCAGACCTGAACCCCATAGAGAATCTATGGGGTATTGTCAAGAGGAAGATGAGAGACACCACACCCAACAATGCAGATGAGCTGAAGGCCACTGTCAAAGAAACCTGGGCTTCCATACCACCTCAGCAGTGCCACAAACTGATCACCTCCATGCCACGCCGAATTGAGGCAGTAATTAAAGCAAAAGGAGCCCCTACCAAGTATTAAGTACATATACAGTAAATTAACATACTTTCCAGAAGGCCAACAATTCACTAAAAATGTTTTTTTTTTTATTGGTCTTATGAAGTATTCTAATTTGTTGAGATAGTGAATTGGTGGGTTTTTGTTAAATGTGAGCCTAAATCATCACAATTAAAAGAACCAAAGACTTAAACTACTTCAGTCTGTGTGCATTGAATTTATTTAATATACGAGTTTCATAATTTGAGTTGAATTACTGAAATAAATGAACTTTTCCATGACATTCTAATTTATTGAGATGAACCTGTATATGAGCAATATCACACTTGAAGATGTGAGATATGGATGTATATTAGCACAGCTGTGATTTGGGCGTAGGTAATCACAGCGTGCCAATATACAGCCATATCTCACGTCTATGAGTGTGATTTTGCATTTATACAACAGTTCGAAGGCACAAGTGTGTATATACATTAGGTACAACAACAGAGTCTTTAAAAACCCTCTTTTGTGCAAAACTACTACTTTCTGCCATGGATTCAAATCTCAGTTTGACAGTTTAACAGCTGAGCCCAAGCCTCTGTTATTCGAAAACGTCACTTTAGAACTAGTAATGAAGCAACATTGACTTGCTTCATTAAAAGCTTATTGTATTACTATTAAAAGTGGTGTATTATGTGGAGTGGAGAATTATGAGAGAGATGGACTGAGCAAGTGTGATTACCTGCATCTGATACAGCATTCATTCTTCAGATCAGTCTCATATTCACAATAAAGCATTAGTTTGAATATCCACTGAGAAAAGCGTTATCTTTGTCGTAACGTTACTATCCTTTCATCTGTTAAGGGTGATTTCCGATGACAGCACTGCTCAGTGCGTTTGTTGGCTGCATCAAGCTGTTGTTGAAAGTAAAAATAATTTCCTTTAACAACAGCATTTATTTTTCAATATAAAAGTTTTGTAAAAGCAGTCTCTTGTCGCCATCTTAAGGCGGAACAATGTAACTAAAATCACTATCACGAATACACACACTGTTTCTCAATACTAAACACCATTATTAAATACTACTATTATTTAAAATAAAATATTATTTATTGAATAATAATATTTAATGAACAAAAACAGCCATCATAAAACTTCCTTGGCAATTCAGTCAAAAGTACAAACACAGCACTCTGATATAGAGCATTGTAGTTAGTTATATAAAGTATAACGTGATGAGATTTTGCCACTCTTAAAACTACATTCCGTTACACAAAACAGTTTATTTGAAAAATTATATTGGATTTGGGCATTCGCCATGACACTCGCTGTGAGAAATATGGCAACTTCGGCAAGTTTTTTATGTTTCTTATTTTTTTAGTTTATTTATTTACAGGGGCAATGCACATTAATAAACATAACTGTAAACGTGCCAGAATTAGCCCAAAAGGCTATTTTTCATCTGTAGACCCTTGACAGAATGTTAAAAGGTCACCCTAAAAACAAAGACAGAGCATCACACATATACAGTGGAGTGATACAAACAGTAAAATGGTTATAATAAAATCATGGTTTTATTATAGTAAACGTTTAGTAACCATGTTTTTGGTGTATTGACTACCATTTGTATAACTACAGTTTTACTACAACTACATGGTTAAACTATGGTTAGTGTAGCAAAATTATGGTTAATTTGTGGTTACCATGGTTTAACTATAGTTTGGTTTCTGGATTATGTGTAAAACCGTGTATACCTTGGACTTTGGGGGAGCCCACTTTTTGTTTGTGCACTTGCGCATGCATCAAAAGAGAATTTACAATGACTTACTACTTGCATTGTCACCCCGGCATGAGGTGTGCTAACAGGGCTTGCAGCAGGTGAATCGGTCGTGCTATTAACGTCATCACTACACAATTTCTTAGTAAAAACCAAAATTAATTAAACTGCCTTGTGTTCTTTTTGCCATGGTGGCTATATGATGCTAACTGCAGAATGGATTTCAAGGACTTAGCGCGCAGATCAACGGCCTCCAACGTTTATATTTTTGCTACGAATCTTTGCGTTAACATGTACTAAACATGAGTGGAATTTGCACCGCAGCGCCCCCCACACCTTGATGCTCATGACAAGAATAGCATGTATAGTTATCTTTATTGAAGCGAATAAGGTTTAAATCGCCGTCATGCATGAATGAATGATATTGTTGCAATTTTACACATAATCCACGATGATCACATTACACAAAACTGAAATTGCATGTCAAAATAACACATTGTCAATATTTTTGGAGACCCCCCAAAATTTCACAAATCACGTTTTCAGGGGAGCCCATTTCTTATTAAGGGGAGCCGAGCTCCCCCTAGCTCCCCCGCAGTTCGCCCCTGGTGGCAAGCACAAAAAAGTGGCAGTACGCTAAAGATAAAAATATAGAAGTGGCATTGAAGCTGGAACTGGCAACAAAATGAATTTAAACGGCCAACTGCTGTAATACATGTATAAATGTAAATAAATAAATAAATGTATAAATGTTAATAAAACCACATTTATCCCATGCTTGGTCCTCTCTCGTCTTCCATTGTCGTCACTCACACTTTGAGTGGACTGGTGTGAAGCCATGCTCCACTCCCACAACTATAGAACATACAAAAAAAAATGTTTATTTTCAGTGTTCGAAAGTAAAATTACAAATAATGCAGCTTATGTAATCAGATCTTTTTAAAGTAATAAGTATGCTTTACATTATTTGCTTTTTTTGAGTTTTTTTCATTTAATTGTTTAGAATTATATTTGTTTAATTTAAGTTATTGAAATTCTCTCTCTTCATGTCGCCATGCAAATGTACAGTGAAACGTGCAAAAGCACACTAGGCAGAACATGTAGTTTATTCTGTAGTACTACTTTATACTATTAAAATTTAAATTGATTTTCTATACATTCTGTTTTAGTAACATGCCAGTTTTGTCCAGGTTACACAGATCTCAGGCTGGTAAATGGTTCAGACTCTTGTTCTGGAAGAGTGGAGCTTCAGTATCTCAGTAAATGGGGCACAGTGTGTGATGCATGCTGGGATATGAGAGCTGCCAGTGTCCTCTGTAGACAGCTGAATTGTGGGATTGCTTTGTCTGTTGTGGGATCAGACTGGTTTGGAGAGGGAAGTGATGAAATCTGGGCTGATGTGTTTGATTGTGACGGAAATGAAACAAAACTCTCAGAATGTTCCATCTCTTCATGGAGTCGAGCTGAATGTTCTCATAGACGAGATGTTGGAGTCATCTGCTCTGGTGAATTCTTTCATTTGTCTGAATTGATGTTAATATTACAATTTTATGATAAAGCATATTCTCAAACTTGTAATATTTTAGTAATGTGTCTGATGTTTCACTCAGGATCCTCTCTGGCTCTTCATGATGGTCTGGTGCGGTTGTCTGGAGAGAGACAGTGTGAGGGGGAGGTGGATGTTTTCATCCATCAGGTCTGGAGGAGAGTTCTGCTGGACTCCTGGAGTCTCACTGAATCCTCTGTGGTCTGCAGACAGCTGGGCTGTGGCTCTGTGCTCAACTTCTACGGCTCCTCTTCATCCAGTCCTGAACACAGTCATGAGTGTGTGACGGGCTTCCAGTGCTCTGGGAGTGAAGCTCATCTGGGGAACTGCAGCTCTCCACAAACTCTCAACTGCAGCTCCACACAACAGCTGTCAATCACCTGTCTTGGTGAGAACAACAACATCTGGGCAGATTCTTCAGTTGTCAGTGATCAAAAATGTGTTTTTCTTTCTCTGAATATCAGGTCGTGGGTCCATCAGGCTGGTGGGTTCTGGGGGAGACTGTGCAGGGAGGCTGGAGGTTTTTCACAATGGCTCATGGGGGACAGTGTGTGATGACTCCTGGGATATTAAAGATGCCCATGTGGTGTGCAGACAGCTGCAGTGTGGAGTGGCCCTCAGTAACCAGCAGGTACCAGCCTGGTTTGGTCCTGGTTCTGGACTCATATGGCTGGATGAGGTGGAGTGTGAGGGGAATGAGACGTCCCTGTGGAGCTGCTCTTCTTCAGGCTGGGGAAAAAATGACTGTAATCACAAGGAGGATGTAGGAGTCGTGTGCTCAGGTAAATGTGCTGCTGTATTTTTTTTTCATTAAAATATCATATTCATATTATATTCACATGTCCATAAAAAATAAATAATTTAATGGCATTTTTACACTTCTATCTAGAGTTTAAAGAGATCAGGTTAACTGAGGGCTGTGAAGGGAATGTGGAGGTTTTCTACAATGGATCCTGGGGTAATATGTGCTGGAACCAGATGGACAGGGAGACGGCAAGTCTGATCTGTCAAGAGCTGAACTGTGGAAGATCTGGTTTTGAATCCTCTTCTACACCAAGAGTGGAATTAGCTCGTAACTGGCTAGATAAAGTAACATGTCGACCACATGACTCCACTTTTTGGCTGTGTCCATCTTTACCCTGGGAACAAAATTACTGTAATAAAGATGAAGTGGTCAAGATCACCTGCTCAAGTGAGATGATTTTAATAAATTAATTTAATGATGTAAGATGGTCTCAGTAGTCATATTTCTTTAAATACAATATTTATATCTAATGTGGTGAGTAAAGTAATGTTTCTAAAAAAAAAAAAGAGCTGATGGAAAGTGGCATTGTTGATATATTTAACATAGACATTATGACTTTTGATAGACACTTGTTTTCTAATGTTCAGTTCTCTTCATTTTATCATGTAATCTCAGTGGAGGAAAGTAATGAGTCTCCTCAGAGTCGTCTGTCATGTTCTACTTCACAATCTCCTCACCAGAGACAGTGTTCAAGTAAGTTTTTTGACAAATTTGCTAGATTTTTGGGTAACACTTTATTTTAGGGTCTCTTAACTAGTTGCTTATTAGCGTGCATATTACTAGAATATTAACCATTTATTAGTAGTAGTTAAGCACATATTAATGCTTTATTCTACATGACCTTATTCTACATCTCTAATCCTACCCAATACCTAAAATTAACAACTATCTTACTAACTATTAATAAGCAGCAAATTGGGAATTTATTGAGGGAAAAGTTGTAGTTAATAGTGAATAAGTGTTCCCTATTTTAAAGTGTTAACGATTTTTGTTAATGTAAGCCTGTATTTTCTTAAATTATTAAAATATGAGCATTTAAAAATAAATTATTAGCATTTAGCCTTACAACAAGAAGGTCCCCAGTTTGTGTCCTAGCTGAGCCGGTCAGCCTTTCTGTATGATGTCTGCATAGATTTCCCCACAATCAAAAGACATGCAGTGTATGTGAACAGGAAAAAAGAAATTGCCCATAAGTGTGAGAGAGTATCTGAATGTTGACCCTGTGATGGACTAGCCATCTGTCCAGGGTGTTCCCCATTTGTGTTCTGAGACGCTGAGATAAGCTCCAGTATCCCTGTGACCCTATGAAGGAAAAGCAGTTTGTAGGATTGATGGAGCAATTTCCTAAATCTGATCACAGATCTCTTGGTTCAGTTTTAGTGTGTTTTGTTGTAAATGTTGTGCTGAAGCTGCTCAGTGCTGTTTGATGTGTGTCTGTGTGTGTGTTTGTTTTAGATCATGTTCCTCTCAGACTGAATGGAGGGGAGGGCTGGTGCTCTGGGAGGCTGGAGGTGTATCATAACGCTGTGTGGGGCTCAGTCTGTGATGATCAGTGGGACATCAGCGATGCTCAGGTGGTCTGCAGGCAGCTGGGTTGTGGAGCAGCACTGAGGGCTGATAGGAATTCAGTCTTTGGTGCTGGTGAAGGTGTTGTGTGGCTGAACAGAGTCGAGTGCAGAGGGAATGAGATTCACCTGTGGGACTGTCCTCTCTCCCTGAAAAACCACACTGACTGCTCCCACAAAGAGCACGCCGGACTCACCTGTGCAAGTCATAGGAAAGGTTTTAGATAATTTTAGTGGTAATACCCTTTGAGTATTCAGAATAATCATGATTTTGAATGTGTTTGTGTGTTTGACAGATTTTCCAGATTTGTCAGTGTCCACTACTCCTGCCACAACAACATCAGCTTCTCCTCCAGTTTCTCCTCCAGTGCGCTCAACATCAGTCTCTCCTCCACAAACTCCTCCAGCAGCGTCTCTCTCCGTCCCCCCAGTGCTTGTGATTGTACTGGGAGTTGTGCTCTTACTGCTCTTAGTGCCACTGCTTATACTGATTCAGCAGAACAGAGTGATGAGGAGAGGTAGGAGAGATCCAGAGACTGTCATATTGTGTCTTATTCAGTGTGTGATCAGTCATGTGTTGTGAACTGACAGCAGGTTTGTCTGTCTACACTCACAGCTCTCTCTAAGAGGAAACACAGGACGATGACTGAGGCTGTTTATGAGGAGATTCAGCACAAGCCCAGTAATAGACACAGTCTCCTCACTCAGAGGGGTGAGTAAATTTTATAGTGTCTGATTTGTCATTATCAGCAGGTGTAACTGTCGTAGGCCAGTAAGAGCTGTTGCGTGTAAAACCTCACTCCCCTGATCTCAAAAAGAGGCGCTCTTGCGACTGACGCTTGGAGCCGTGACCTTTAGCCTCCTTGTTAGAGCGCCCGCCTCCCACACCGGAGACCGCGGGTTCGAATCCCGCTCGGAGTGAGGTGAAGTAGAACCGGTTACACAGGCTAATCACTTAATTCAGAGGGGTGAGCCATGAATCTCATATAATATCATTAATAAGAGAGTCTGTCAGACAGTTGATGTTCATCTATTATTAGTCCTGTTAAACCTAGTGCTTCAAACCACAGAATTCCTAACAATAAACCACAGAGCTGCAGGTGTGTGTGTGCGCGCATCCATCTCTGAATTCTTTCGCAGATCTTACAGTATATTCTTGTCTTGTAAACTGGTCACATAATTTATTACTTAATTAAAATGGTAATGGTCGGCAAGAGCATTTTTCTTTTCTAAAACTGTTTTGTTTTGATGTTGAAGAGAGGGTGAATGAAATCACGAGGGAATACTATGAAGATGTCATCACTGATGGACTGAATCCAGATCGTGAGACAGGTGCAGTTCTGTACTATAGTTGTAATTCTGTATCTCCTATTCTATAGTCTATATATTAAAAAAATTACCTGTAAGAATATATTAAGAAAATATACAATAAGGTTTGTTTTGAGTGTAATGGTATCTGTTAAATCTGTTATGTTTAATTAGTAGAAGACCCACCTGGGAGCTATGATGATATCACTAGCGAACAGAACTCTGGTATTAAAAGGGCTTTTATTTTTATTTGTATTTTTAAAGTGCATTATTTAACAGTCACTGTATGTCTATTTGTATGTAGTGGTCACACCTGAGAATTATGATGATGTCATCAGTAATGGACAGGACTCTCAAAGTGTAAAGGGTGAGTCACACAGAACCAGATTGTTTCTGTGATAAATTGAACATGCATTTCTACCATCAATGAATTATCATGGCTTTATCAGGTTTAATCTAATAGTCTCAGACAGTCATGAGGAGAAAGGGATCAATGCCACAAGCTGTATTCCACGTTACAATGTGAGTTTTTATTTCACTGGTGTATCAGAGAGAGATCTGGAGGAGTATGATGATGTGAAGAACAGCAATGAAGATGAGAGAAACCTTTTGGGTATGTTTTTGTCTCCTTTTTAATCTATATTAGATTAGAATTTGCCGATTTAAATGGCTCAGTTTAACATGATATACATGATATATTTAACATTTAACATGATATATTTGCTTTTGTTTTTTAATACAGACTATGATGATGTGGGGGAGGAATCAAAATTAGGGCAGGACTTTATGACTTAAAGGCCACACCCACTGCTTCGGTTCATGAAATCACAATTTTACCGCTAGAGTTGAGTTTATATGATTTTACAGCTACTTCAAGTTTTTCAACGAGTTCTTATTGATGGGTTAAATTGCTTGCATTAAAAAACGTTTTAAATTGCTTTAGTACTATTTCTATAATTCTCTTTTTGTTTTTCTTTAACACACTTTTTCAAGGTCATTAAAACAATGACACACACACACACACACACACGTTTGTTTTTGTGAAAAGTGGGGACATCCCATAGGCGTAATGGTTTTTATACTGTACAAATTGTATGTGCTATTGCCCTACACCTACCCTACACCTAAACTTAGCCCTCACAGGAGACATTTCTACTTTCCCCCCAAAAAACCCACTATGATTTATAAGCGTTTTGAAAAGTGGGGACATGGGGCAATGTCCTCATAAGTCACCTTCACCTTGTAATACCCATGTCATTCCTGTGCCATTATACAAATGTATGTCCTCATTTGTCACAAAAACGCATGCATGCACACACTCACACTCTCTCACACACACACACACACACACACACACACACACACAACTGCATAAAGTAATGCTAATGATGTATTTTTTCTAGCAAATATCATTGATTCCGTGCCTTATTCCTCACTTGGAGTTGTTGCCATTTCCCTGTTCTGTTTTATATAATTAAAACAAATAAAAAATAAATCAAATGTTTATTTGCTTATTTAACATTTAATGTTTTTTCTCCTAATCCTTATTAATTTATGATTATTAGAGAATGAAAATATTATAACCAACCTTAAACAGGATACTGGCAAACTTAAACAGTAGTAGTTCTGTTGAAGTTCTGTTATGGACAGTAGTCACCTTTATTTATATAGCGCTTTTAACAATACAGATTGTGTCAAAGCACTTAACAGTATCAATTGGATGATAGAGTGTCAGTAATGTATAATAATAAGATTAAACACTCATTTTTCAGTTAAGGGCATTTCATTATTGAATTTGGAGATGTCATTGTCTAGCTCAGTTTAGTTTAAATAGTATCTGTGAAAGAATTAAAGACCCCTAAGACTATAAAAGAAAAGTACACAAATAAACACACACACATACACAGAGAAGAGATGCTGGATTGTATTCCACTGAGAGCTCTGGATGAATTTCAGTGATGACAACTATTTTTCCTGCCCTGTACAAATGCATAAAGCTAAACATGTTAAAATGGTTCTCTTAATTTATCAATGATGAATCAAAGGTTTGTCACCAACAGCAGAACTTAAATTCTCCCATCACTCAGCCTATTATATTTATTGTGAAACATTCTTATGTTGCTTTGTTTATTTTCAAAACATTTTACCTCAATTAAAATGTCTGTTTGAGCAAAAAAAAAATATATAATATGAGAAATAACCTAACAATTTGTCTTCCAGAAAGTGTTCAACATTGCTCTCACCTCCTGCACTAGTGACTCAAGCACACGACGCTTAGCATCTCGTTTCTACAATAAGTGTTTTACTGCCATCTGTGGGAAGACTGACGCATTACAGTCAGAAATATGTAGCGTCTTTCCTGTCATTAGAATAAATGCCGTTTTACTACCATCTTGTGGGTGAGTAACGCATTGCCACGTTTAACGCAAATGGCCATGGCTACTAATTTCTGTGTGCCTAATAGTTGTTGCCATAGTGAATTAAACCTTTTTGATTAGTTTAAAACTGATTTGTGATCTGGTGTGTGATAGCCTATCTGATTTTGCTAGACATAAACATTATTAAATGAAACAGACAATTAATGAAATCACGTACATATTAACAATTCTAATCATCATCATAAAAAAAAAAACTGGGGTAAAATTGGTAACAGGGCTGTATTTTTTTAATTAAATTAAAATAATAAATAAATTATTAGTTAACATTAAAATTAAAAATATTAACTATTAAAACATATTCCAGTAATTAAAAAATATATGTAAAATATATTTGACATAAAATATATATTTGACAAAAATATCAATAAATATACAGTTAAATATATTTCTGTATGTTATAATGTTTGAAGTGAGCAGTTATCAGTCTCTGTATCTCAGCAGGTGTTGATGCTGTAAATATCCAGGAGTGCTTCCTCTCTCTGAAATCTTTAATGTCTCCTGTATGTGTGACTATTTTTACCTCTTGCAGGAGTGTGTGTGTGTCTATATGGAGGAGGAGGAGTCCTTTTCAGCGCTGACGTTCTTTTGATATATATGGTAAAAATTAGAAAAGCGTCCTCTGATTTGTCACTGAAGTTGTTTGATGATTTCCTCTGTTCTGTCTAATAAGGTAATGATGAACTTGATTGGAAAGTTTTAGGCCTCTTCTCTTTAGGGGGCTCTTTAGAGGAGAAACTTCTGAGCTGATGAAATAGTGTGTCGTGCATTAATGAGAAGATGAGTAGTCCGAAGATGATGTTTCTGTTAATACTCATCACCGCTGGTAGATTTATACTTTAATTTGAGAAGGAAAACCATCTTAGTTCAGCTGCTTATCTGCAATAAGATTCTGCACCTGACTGCTGTCTAATTGCCACGTTTGTTTTTATGTTTTATGCAGTTTTAAAGTGATTTCTTAAAGTTTTATTTTCTTCTTTTCCCTCTGTCATTCTGTTTTCCAATTGTGCTTTCCTTCTTTCTCTCAGTCTGTCATACATCTGTTGCACAAAAAGACAGTGTGAATGTGAGGTTAGTCGGTGGTCACAGTCGCTGTGCTGGTAGAGTGGAGGTTCTTCATAGAGGTCAGTGGGGAACAGTGTGTGAAGATTACTGGGATATGACTGATGCTGCAGTGGTGTGTAGAGAGCTGGACTGTGGAGAACCTGTAGATGCTCTGGGTGATGCTCATTTTGGACAAGGATCAGGACCAATCTGGATGAATTATGTTGTGTGCACTGGATCAGAATCTACACTGAAGAGCTGTGGATCAACAGGTTGGGGTAAAAGCAGCTGTGATCATACTAAAGATGCTGGAGTCAGATGCTCAGGTAAACTGCTCCACACCTCACCATAATAATCCCCAAAAAATTGGGGTCAGTAATGTTATTTTATTTTTGTCATTTATTTGAGTCGTGTGTGTTTGAGGCCTGCATTTATTGTTACAGTAAAAACAGTAATTATGTGAATTATTATTATTATTATTATTACAATTTAATATATATTTTCTGTTTTATTATACTTTATAGTGTTTATAATTTATTATTTTTATAATTTATTCCGGTGCTTGCATGGCTGCAGTCTTCGTAGATGTTCCTTTTGAAATCATTCTAATATGTCAATCTTTCTTTTTTTAAGATTCTAGTTGGATTTTAAAATACAAATATAAAATGTTTAGTGTGTCTTTTTCCTATAAATCATTTAAATTGTCTGTGATCTTTCAGGCTTATCTATTTTTTTTTTCAATGTTGTTTATAGGTTTAAGATTCTAGTTGGTGGTTGTTAAAAAAACAAATAGGCTAGTAGATGCTAGCAGACTTTATACATCAAGTGTGCAAAAGGGATTTTATTTTCCCCAGTAAATAATTTAAATTGTCTGTGTTCTTTCAGGAGTCAGGCTGGTTGGAGGTTCTCGCTGCTCTGGGAGGTTAGAGATACTTCATGATCAGACGTGGATGTCAGTGTGTGACGCTGTCTTTGACCAGCAGGATGCAGAGGTTGTGTGTAGAGAGCTGGACTGTGGGGCTCCTGTACAGGTGCTGGGAGCAGCTGCTTTTGACAAAGGAGACACTCAGATGTGGACAAAAGAGATTCAGTGTAGAGGAAATGAATCTCAGATTCACCTCTGTCCAACATCACCATCACATGAAAACAACTGTTCACATGAAAACAGCGTTGGACTGATGTGTGCAGGTTGGAACTATTTTCTTCTTCAGATTTAAATCCCCAGATTGAAAATTTAATGTTAGCTAAATACCATTTTTCCCCTCTCATGATATGATTCGTTCACATTATGAGACTGTCAGATTTGTTTTTTGTTTTCTCTGTTCAATATACAGACAGTGTGAATGTGAGACTGGTAAATGGTAGCAGTCGCTGCGCTGGTAGAGTGGAGGTTCTTCATAGAGGTCAGTGGGGAACAGTGTGTGATAATAGCTGGGATTTGGCTGATGCTGCAGTGGTGTGTAGAGAGCTGGACTGTGGAGAACCTGTAGATGCTCTGGGTGGTGCTCATTTTGGACCAGGAACAGGACCGATCTGGATAAGTTATGTTGTGTGCACTGGATCAGAGTCTACACTAAAAAACTGTGGCTCAACAGGATGGAGTAAAAGCGACTGTGATCATAATGAAGATGCTGGGGTCCGATGCTCAGGTAAACTGCTCCATACAGTACAGTACCTCACCTTAATCACTAAAATGGCCTCTACTAAAATAATTTAGTTTGATATACACACAAACCGCTTAGTTTCTCTATGGTTCTCAACTCTGGTTCTGGGGACCCACTGCTATGTACATTTTGCGTGTCTCTCTTATCTGACACACTCACTTCAGTTGATGTAGTCTCTCAATGAGCTGATGATCTGAATCAGATGCATTAAATAAGGAAGAAATACAAAATGTGCAGAGCAGTGGGTCCCCAGGACCGATGTTGAGAACCACTTCTCATATCAAGAAACACTACTAGCACCATTATCTTTGTTTATGGACTGAACATAGCACTCAAAGAGCATTATTAGCCTTACCATTGTTAATCGAGGTAAGGCAAGAATGCTGAACACTGTTTTTTTATGTACTTTCTCAATAATTGATTTTTGTATTTAAAAAAAAAATCATATTGTGAGTTTTCAAAAAAAAAATCAATGTTGTTTATAGGTTTAAGATTCTAGTTGGTGGTTGTTAAAAAAACAAATAGGCTAGTAGATGTATTACTTTTATACATCAAGTGTACAAAAGGGATTTTATTTCCCCCAGTAAATTATTTAAATTGTTTGTGTTCTTTCAGAAGTCAGACTGGTTGGAGGTTCTCGCTGCTCTGGGAGGTTAGAGATACTTCATGATCAGACGTGGATGTCAGTGTGTGATGCTGTCTTTGACCAGCAGGATGCAGAGGTTGTGTGTAGAGAGCTGGACTGTGGGGCTCCTGTACAGGTGCTGGGAGCAGCTGCTTTTGACAAAGGAGACACTCAGATGTGGACACAAGAGATTCAGTGCAAAGGAAATGAATCTTATATTTCTTTCTGTCCAGCATCATCTCTCAAACACCGCTGTACCCATGAGAATGCCATTGGGCTGCTATGTTCTGGTAATGGAGCTGTAGATTTCCACTAAACACAAAGTTTTTTTTTTTTTTTTGTAAAAAAAAAATATATATATTTTAAATTAAACATTGTTCTTCATTAAGGTTACACCGATCTCAGACTGGTAAATGGTCCTGACATCTGTTCTGGTCGAGTTGAACATCAGTATCTCAGTAAATGGGGCACAGTGTGTGATGCATGCTGGGATATGAGAGGTGCCAGTGTCCTCTGTAGACAGCTGAATTGTGGGATTGCTGTGTCTGTTGTGGGATCAGACTGGTTTGGAGAGGGAAGTGGTGAAATCTGGGCTGATGTGTTTGATTGTGACGGTAATGAAACAAAACTCTCAGAATGTTCCATCTCTTCATGGAGTCGAGCTGAATGTTCTCATAGACGAGATGTTGGAGTCATCTGCTCTAGTGAGTCCTTTCATTTATTTCTGCCTTTATTTATTATTAAATAAAGTGTAATGCTGATGTAAGGCATATTCTCAAACTTATTTTATATTTTAGTAAAAGATCTGCTCTTCTCCTCAGATTCCTCTCTGGCTCTTCATGATGGTCTGGTGCGGTTGTCTGGAGAGAGACAGTGTGAGGGGGAGGTGGAAGTTTTCATCCATCAGGTCTGGTGGAGAGTTCTGCTGGACTCCTGGAGTCTCACTGAATCCTCTGTGGTCTGCAGACAGCTGGGCTGTGGCTCTGTGCTGAACTTCTACGGCTCCTCTTCATCCAGTCCTGAACACAGTCATGAGTGTGTGACGGGCTTCCAGTGCTCTGGGAGTGAAGCTCATCTGGGGAACTGCAGCTCTCCACAAACTCTCAACTGCAGCTCCACACAACAGCTGTCAATCACCTGCCTTGGTGAGAAGAACAACATCTGGGCAGATTCTTCAGTTGTTAGTGATCAATAATGTGTTTATCTTTCTCTGAATATCAGGTCGCGGGTCCATCAGGCTGGTGGGTTCTGGGGGAGACTGTGCAGGGAGGCTGGAGGTTTTTCACAGCGGCTCATGGGGGACAGTGTGTGATGACTCCTGGGATATTAAAGATGCCCATGTGGTGTGCAGACAGCTGCAGTGTGGAGTGGCCCTCAGTAACCAGCAGGTACCAGCCTGGTTTGGTCCTGGTTCTGGACCCATATGGCTGGATGAGGTGGAGTGTGAGGGGAATGAGACGTCCCTGTGGAGCTGCTCTTCTCCAGGCTGGGGAAAACATGACTGTAATCACAAGGAGGATGTAGGAGTCGTGTGCTCAGGTAAACAATAATTTTAATAATAACATTTTAATAACCCATAAACGGCAATCATGATTAGCAATATCCATTGTGTTTGCATTATACACATTAAGAACAGGGTTTAAAAATGTTCTTATGCATTTTTAAAAGAATTCCGAAAGTGATTCCATTAAGGGTTCATGCACCTGCATTTTTCTAGTGTAGATTGAATACAGTACTAAAACACTCTGACAAAGTTCTCCTTACTCTGAGGTGTGACACTGCTGCTGACTATTCATTGTGAAACACACAACATGAAAATTTTAATCCGATTCTCAAATTAAAGACTCTGAGTCCATTCTTTTTAGTTAATAAAAGACATCCATCTTACAATTGCAAACTGTAAAATTTAGATCTGTTTATTAATGAAATGGTTTTATCGTCTGGCAGTGAAATACAATTTCTTTCCCCCCAAAATATTTATTTCTTAAAAGATCTAAAAGAACTGTTAATTTATTTTATTAATTAATTAATTTCCTTTCTATCTAGAGTTTAAAGAGTTCAGGTTAACTGAGGGCTGTGAAGGGAATGTGGAGGTTTTCTACAATGGATCCTGGGGTAATGTGTGTTACAACAAGATGGACAGAGACACAGTGAGTCTGATCTGTCAAGAGCTGAACTGTGGAAGATCTGGCAGTGAACCCAGTAATTCAGAGGGACTGAAATCTCATAATTGGCTTGATAAACTTAATTGTCGACGACATGATTCCACTTTATGGCAGTGTCCATCTTCACCCTGGGGACAGAATGATTGTGATAATGAGGTGGCCATGATCACCTGCTCAGGTACATTTTTAAACCATTTAAACTCAGTGATATTTCTGTAAATATAAATGTCACATGAAATTACATGAAACACTGAATAAATGATTTGAAACTGTGATCATGTTATAATCTCAGAGGAGGAAATTCAAGAGTCTCTGCGGAGTCGTCTGACATGTTCAGCATGTCCTTACCAGAGAAACTGGTCAAGTAAGTTTATTTGACAACAAATTGGTTTAAATATTTATTACTTTTTCCACATATAAAACTGACTAGCTAACATATCTTTGAAATTAATAGTAATGAGTACCATTATTCATACTGTGACAGCCCTTGACTCTGTAAAACACAAAGAATTAACTAGCTGCATTTTTTTTCAGAATCAGAAAAATTGGAGGTGCTTCAGTGATTTGTTTTGCATTTTTAGGTTGCTAACATTAATTACAGCATATTTACTATATGTGCAGTTAAATACTGAATTATGTTTTCCACATTTGAAGACCTTTAACTTCCTTCTCTCTGTGTGTTTTGTTGTAAATACAATACATTACAATATTTATTTATAAAGCACATTTAAAAACAACCGAGGTTGACCAAAGTGCTGTACAGAAGAGTGAAACTTAAATAAATAAGTAAATAAATAAATAAAAATAAAAACAAGGCTACCAAATTTAAACCACAACAATACTAAAACAATAATCATACTGGTACTGACAGGCAAAATTGTTGAGGGCTTTATAAACAAATAATAGAATTGTAAAATCAGTTCTGTATTTGATAGAGTACCGGTGCAGTGTAGATAAAATAGGAGTTACTGACTTATTCTTGCGGGTCCCAGAAAGAAGTCTAGCAGCTGCCTTTTGCACTAGCTGTAGGCGAGAGGGAGAAGGCTGAAACACTGTAATAAAATGAATTACAATATTCTAAACAAGTTGTTACAAAAGTATGAATCACCATTTGGAAGTTACTCTGTGATAAAAAGGATTTCATTGTTGAAAGTTGACAAAGATGAAAAAAGCATTTTACAACAGTAGTAGTAGTAGTAGTAGTAGTAGCCCTTTATTGTCACTAGTCACAAGTACCAGCAAAATTAGCCATCAACCTGTCCATACACAACATACATATATGACAATGGTGTAGACAGGACAGGAAGACAGGGAATTTAAGAAAAATACAGCAAACAAGAAGTATGTAAGGAGAAAAAAATAACTCCCAGACTATGCTCCTTGGGGAGTACAGTGTGAGAACAGGAAAAACACCTCAGCAACAAAAGCACATAATTCACCATAGACACACGACTTTGCAACAGGGGAAGTAATCCAGCTCTGGCAATCAGCCATCCAGACATGCAGCCATTTCCCGGCGCTAGTCACAGACCCGCTTGTCAGGCTGGCGGTTCAAAGCGACGGAGGCGAGGGATCGGGGGTGGGGAGGTGAATGTGTTTGTATCTGTAATAGTTTTTGTGTATGTGTGTGTATGTGTAATCAGCAGCTGTCTTTAGAGTTGGGGGAGGAACGCAAGAGCGTCACACTGCAGTGCTCTTTCCAAGGTTGATTTTCCAGCAGCGGCCTTGGCCGAGGCCAGTGCTGGTTCGGGGGAGCCGAAAAGATAAGATTGCGATTGTTTAGTCTTGGGGCGAGTAACCGCATTCCAATTCCACGGCTACTCTCTTTGTCCATTTCTGGTCTCCGATGCAAAGCAGTGAGCTTCTCCATGATAGAATCCATATTGCGGTTAATAGTCTCAGACTCAATGCTGACCGCTCTTCCCACTGCTTCAATCATGACGGGCAGCCTTGTGAGGCTTTGGACAGCTGTTCCCGTTTTCTGAATTCTTCGATAACCCAGGGCAAAGCCTAATCCGATCAGCAAAAGACCTGTTATCATGGTTCCGAATAGGTAGATATCTTCAGCTTCTCGTCGAGAAGATGGTGTCAATTGCGTTGAGAGACCAGTTGATCAAATCCATAATTTTTTCCGGTTTGAAGAGCAATGCAGAGAGAGTCTCTCAATAGATGAGACGTGACAAGACAAGAGAGCAAGCAGGGAAAATAAGGGAGAGGACGGGGAGGAAAAAAATGCGACCGCCTCCGTTGAGTGCCAAAGAAGAAATCTGATTCTGTACTGATCTGTTTGTCAAATTATAAGTTCTGATCAAACAGAACTCCCAGATTTCTAGTGCTCTGACTTTCATATGGGACACAACATCTAGCACACAATATTCCTTATTATTTTGGTTTTATTTACATTTAAATTTAGAAAATTACTTGATAGCCAAAGCTCTTCTAAACAGGGCAAAGCTCTTCTAAACAGGGCAACAGTGGTTGAAAACCGTTTTTATGCTTTAAGGGAAAATAGATCTGAGTATCATCAGCATATAGATGAAAGGATACGCTATATTTGTTAAAAATGGAAGTCATAATTAGCATGTACAGGGTAAACAATACTGGCCCAAGGATTGATGCAAAGTGTGCACTGAATTAGACAGATGGGATCTTAATGTTGTGATCTTCTCAACAAAAAAACTTCCCAAAGTTGTCACAGAGAGAAGTAGAGGGCTCTAGAATATAATGAACAGAGGGATTTAAAACAGAGTTAATAATACAAAAACGAATTTGAGGTTTATGACAATGTTGTGCTGAAGCTCGTCCATGCTGTTTGATATGTGTTTTAGAGCATCTTCCTCTCAGACTGAGTGGAGGGGAGGGCCGGTGCTCTGGGAGGCTGGAGGTGTATCATAACGCTGTGTGGGGCTCAGTCTGTGATGATCAGTGGGACATCAGCGATGCTCAGGTGGTCTGCAGGCAGCTGGGTTGTGGAGCAGCACTGAGGGCTGATGGGAATTCAGTCTTTGGTGCTGGTGAAGGTGTTGTGTGGCTGAACAGAGTCGAGTGCAGAGGGAATGAGATTCACCTGTGGGACTGTCCTCTCTCCCTGAAAAACCACACTGACTGCTCCCACAAAGAGCACGCTGGACTCACCTGTGCAGGTCACAGCAAAATACTGAGGAGTATTTATTTTTAGACCATTTTAAAGTGTGTAATATTGGTATATTCAGAACATTCATAGCTTTGAATGTGTTTGTGTCTGTTTTGACAGATTCGTCAATGTCCACTACTCCTGCCACAACAACATCAGCTTCTCCTCCAGTGCGCTCAATATCAGTCGCTCCTCCACAATCTGCCCCACCAGCACCTCTCTCCGTCCCCCCAGTGCTTGTGATTGTTCTGGGAGTTGTGCTCTTACTGCTCTTAGTGCCACTGCTTATACTGATTCAGCAGAACAGAGTGATGAGGAGAGGTAGGAGAGATCCAGAGACTGTCATATTGTGTCTTATTCAGTGTGTGATCAGTCATGTGTTGTTAACTGACAGCAGGTTTGTCTGTCTACACTCACAGCTCTCTCTGACTGGTACACAGGAATACACAGGACTCAGTCTCAGACTGAGCCAGTATATGAGGAAATTTATCACAGACACAATCAATCTACTCATAGAGGTGAGGCATCATGAGAGAACGTAACTGTAACTGTGTACTGATTCAAAGGTGTTTACTTCTCCTCGATTGCTAGCACAATACTAATTACCCTTACAATGTTAAAGTCAGCTTGGCACCTCATGCTTAAATAAGGATCAAGTTGTTGATCTTAATTTTCAAAACAGCTTGCAAAGTTGAATCCTACAAAGATGACATTAAAAAAAAACTTTTTCTGATTGTCCTGCTTTGCTTTAATAGGGAGTCTCATCTCTGAAGACGCTGATGAGCTTCTCTCAGGTTAGAGAGGTGATTTACAAACTCAGTAAATAAATGTAAACTGTGAAAACTGTAATCTGTGTTATATATATATATATTAGTGATCGACCGATATTGATTTTTTAGAACCGATACCGATAATTTGTTTGTTTATGTGCCCGATAACCGATATGCAGAACCGATATTTATTTACTGTTATACTTGTGTTTTTGACACAATGATTACAACACCACTGAACTGAACAAACCATTTTATTTATAACAATCACTCCCTCCTTGCATAGAAAACAAAACAAATCTTATTTATACACCAATAAATAGTGGGGTCTGAGAGTACAAAAAATAAAAAAGTGCACTGTTACTAAACGGTTTTTGTTTAAAAATAAAATCTTCGATGAGGTAAAAAACAAACAAACAGGTAAAATAAATAAAGCACATAAAAGTAATTCTCACCAATTAAAAAATAAATAAAACTTGTGGCGGCATGTGACATCACGTTAATTTGCATGTCATTGTGTCAAGTTTGCATTCAGACGAGTTTTGGCACTTAAGATCTGTTCTAAATGTCACATACTGTAATTAATACAACAATGCCAATAAAGCTGTTCACATTATACTTTCTGTTGTCATACATAAAACAAGTATAAATAGTAAACAGGAACCATTAATTTTACATGTTAACCAGGAATCACTCTCACTATACTCCTTAAATCCTGATTTATAATCGCAACATCGTCTGATAAAATCAATATACATCTAACTTACACTAAAAAGCGACTATATGCGGTGGTTTTGGCTGTATTACAGTCTTGTCTCATTCAGCGCACTGTCTGCGTCTGAGTAACAAGCTATGCGCATATTAACAGACGAATTATGTTCATATTTAAAAGTCCAAACAGTCAGTAAGGGACAGGTGCTTGGAAACGCTGTTTTGTAAATGATTTACTGACGATTTTGCTGCATTACGGCCAAATGAATGCGCTGCTTCACTGCCGCTCACTGCTCAGAATAGACGCCGAGAGAGATGACACTGCGCCGGGAGAGTCAGATCTCGCACTCGCGGGGCAGTAACGTTACTGGAGACAAATTCCAACTGAACGATAGCTAAGGTTTTTTCAAAAAAAGTCGCTAGGTTTGTCAGTATGTACTTGTTGTGGGAAAAAAGCCGCCAAAAGGGTCTGAAAGTTGCTAAATACTGAAAGTCGCGCTCTTGTGTGTGAGAGGCGGGAGCTGATGGCAGCGGGCGGTGGATATTGTTGCAGCCCGCCTCAGATAAAGAGAGAGAGATCATCTGAGGGAGTGTCTACAGTTCTTGAGCACACAGAACGTGCAGAGCGAAAAGCGTCGGGCGAGGGGAGATTCCTCTAGTTAATCGATCGCGGATGGTTTCATTATCTCGGGCGGATAAAAAAAATAAAATAAAAGTGTAAGATTATAATAGTAATAAAAACAAAAATGTGTCACCAAATATACTTGGGCGGCCGTTAATATACCTGGGCGGCCCGCCCAGGTAAAGTCTATGTGTGGGAAACACTGGAGTTGTGTTTACTAGGATGTTTATTAGGGAATTGATGGTTATATAGTAAATTTTTATATAATTACGGTGTTTTAATCGTGAATATTTTTAAAAGTTACATGCGGTGGCGTGCTGTAGCATTTCCTGAGCATCAACCCACTGAGTGAACAGCAATATGAAGCGGCTTCACGAGACTAATGATGAGCAGATGTACAACAGAGAGAGAATTTAATTCAGCGCTTTTACTTCCAACTTGCGCTCATTCATGGCTGTATTATTTAATTCATGCAAAGTTACGTCTTTATTGGGACAGGACTTGACGGATTATCTTACGTGACTTGTCTATTTCTTAGAGCCAAGCTGCATAAACTACATCAAGCATATGTATCACATCTAATTTGTGCATTAATGGCTGTTATGTTAAATAAAATGTACTAATTACAGCAAAGCAAGTAATACTTTACCTGTGCACGCCGTTGTCTCCCCTCCCCTCAGATGCGCTGTAATGGCGATCATGCGTGCAATTCTTAAAACGCCCACAAGATGGCGCCGTTTATCGGAAAATCCGATATTACAAAACCGATATCCGATTATGGAAAAATGCTTAAATATCGGGAAAAATATCGGTAAAACGATATATCGGTCGATCTCTAATATATATATATATATATATATATATATATATATACTATTTTGATTTATTTTGAAGAGAGGGTCAATGAGATCACAGCAAGATTGTATGAGGATATCTTCACTGGTGGACCGATACCAGATCGGGAGACAGGTGCTGATGCTCTTCTGTACTTTAGTTGTATTTCGCTCTCTGTGATTCTACAATGTGCATATTAATATTTACAGTACATTCAAGTTTGTTTTTTTAGTGTGATAACAATGGTTTCATGATATATTATGTAGATGACACACCTGAAGGATATTATGATGTCATTACTAGTGGACAGAACTATGCTACTGAAAAAGGTGATTTTATTTTTATATAATTTCTCATGGATTTTTACACCCTACTTCTTTAAGGAGAAGGCCAGTTCAGGTAAAATAAAATGTCATTTTATCAGCTTAATGTTACATTTAAGAGCTTATAATGTTTGTGTGTGTGTAGTGGACACACCAGAGAATTATGATGATGTCGTCATTAATGGACAATGCTCTCAATGTGCAACAGGTGAGTCACAAATAACTTATTTTTAATAAACTACATTTGTTTCGATGATATACTGAATGTGTTTATACCATTAATGAATTATTATGGCTATATCAGGTGTAATCTAATAATCTATCATGAGGGGACAGGGACCTATGACATGACACAAGTTCAAGGTGTATTAAAAATTAAAATGATCTTTTTTTGTACAAAGAGGGAGATCAGGAGGAGTATGATGATGTGTGGAGTATCACTGAAGATGTGAGAAACCTGTTAGGTAAACTTTTTGGCTTATGATTCCAACATGTATTTTAAATATTAAGAATAAAATTGCCTGTCAAGTTCGGACACACCTCATTCTTTATTAGCGCCTATTTTAAGACACAAAAAATTTGAAGTAATTCTATTAGTAATTTGCTGATTTAAATGAAATTAACTCAGTTTGGAATACTTATGCAATCATAACATTAAGCAAGTTTTTTGTTTTTTTAATGCAGACTATGATGATGTTGGGGAGGAGTCAAACCACGAGGGAGGGGCCGTATAACACAATGGCCACACCTACTGCCTTTGTTTATTTCAATTATTATAATTTTTTTAAGAGTTACTTTTGATTCTCTTAATATTCTGTAATATGCTTCTTAAATATGGTCATGAACACAAATCTAGATTAACAGAACTACTGTTAATGTTATCAATTCTAGTTAACATATCAAGGTTATGGATCAGGATTAGGGTTTAGTATTGTTTTGTTCCTTTCAAATAGCTGAAATATGAGTCTTCCATTGACAAAATATGGTAGTTACAATGACTTGCACAAATATGTTTCTGAACATTTGTTGAATATATGTTAGAAAGCATTCATAATCAACTTAAAATAAGATGTTTGCATAAATGTTATTCACTGGCTGTGTTGTAGTCTAAAACAACTGTCATAAGAATACAACTGTATGTGGGAGGCAAGAATTACATGTCTCACCCCCCAAAAAATGACTCTGCTAAATATGATAGAAATGTGTGTAAGTATATCAAACAGCATTTTACGGATTACATTATTTAAGGATGAGACATTAATAAGTAAAAAATATCTGATTCATTATCTTGATCATTCCATTGTCTTTGCTGTGGTTGTAATTTAGAATATATTTTTTTTTTAATATTGTTGACTGATTGATAAGTGATTTTATTTATTTTTTTTCTCTCTGTTAACTCAAAATTATTAAACAGAAAATGAATAAATTCAAACTTTAGTATGCAGTCTAAAGTCCTATAGACTGACAGGATAGATGAAATATGAATATGTAATACACTCTTAAAAATAAAGGTGCTTCAAAGGGTTCTTTTTTTTTGGTTCCACAAATAACCATTCAGTCAAAGGTTCTTTAAAGAAAATTCTCTTTCTTACATTTTTATAATCTGAAGAGCCTTCTTTCGCCACAAAGAACCTTTTGTGAAACAGAAAGGTTCTTCGGATGTTAAAGGTTCTTTATGGAACCATTTAGATAAAAAGGTTCTTCTATGACACCGTGAAGCACCTTTATTTTTTAAGAGTGTAGGCTACTGGCAGTTCACGCTGGTTTTTATTTGACTATTGACTTGGACATTACGCTTTGATTTATTTTTGGCTATGCAGACAGGCGCACAGACAGAAAAAAAAGTCTAGTTTAGATTAATCCAGCACTGATTTCAGTCCCCTGCTGGTGTCAAAGTGAACAACGGGATACGTCTGTTGTTTTGTTTTGTTGTGTTTTGTTTGTTTTGAATGGATATTGTGTTGTGACGTTGTGTGTGAAAATACATAAAAAAATGTTGATAACAAAAAAAAGTGAACAACAGGTAATAGCTTCTTTTTTTTACGGTCTTTTACTGCCGTCTTGCAGATACAGATAAAATGCAGCAATAGAAACTTCAAAGAAAAGGTTTGTAGGCTACTTGCCTGTATGATTAGAGCAAACCTAAGATTCTGTCACAGATTTTCAACTGTCTTTTAATGTGGCCTGGTTGTATTGGGCAGTTTTTGAAACCTGCCATCAAATGTACAATTTTTGAGAGGCTAAACCTAAAAGAAACATTCCACAGAAGTTGCTGTTGCAAGCCTGCATTTGTTTTCCGAAATATAAGTACATTATTTAACATATATTTGAGGCTAGAGGTAAACGGGCAGGTGTTTTCACAAATGTTTTGTATTGGTCAAAGTATAATAACACAAATCTAATCTGTCAAGAGAATCAGAATCAGAATTAGCTTTATTGCCAGATACGAGGATTTTTTTTGTTTCATGACAGAAGCTACCAACAGAATGACAGTGACAGAACAAAAAAGACAGATAATAAAAATAATTGAAAAGAACAAGTAAATAAGTAATAACAATATACAAATTGACAATTGTATGAACAGGTATATAACAGTAGACAGTTTTGTATGTACTGGTATATTATGTGCAATTGAAATGTAGACTAATGTGTTTTAGATAAATAAGTGTATAAGTGTATAAATAGTGTGTGTACCATAATTATTGCCAAGTGTTCATGAGATGGATTGCTTGGGGGAAGAAACTGTTCCTGTGTCTGGTCGTTCTGGTGCTCAGAGCTCTGTAGCGTCGATCAGACGGTAACAGTTCAAAGAGGGAGTGTGCTGGATGTGAAGGGTCCAGAGTGATTTTGACAGCCCTTTTGCTCACTCTGGATAAGTACAGTTCTTGGAGAGTGGAGGGTTGTACCAATGATTCTGTGGTCAGATTTGGTAGCTGAGCTGAACCAGACAGTTATTGACGTGCAGAGGACAGATTCAATGATGGCAGAGTAGAACTGTTTCAGCAGCTCCTGTGGCAGGTTAAACTTCCTCAGCTGGCGAAGGTAGTACAACCTCTGCTGGGCCTTTTTTACAATGGAGTCTATGTGATTGTCCCACTTCAGGTCCTGGGAGATGGTGGTGCCCATGAACCTGAATGACTCCATTGCAGTCACAGTGTGTTCATGATGGTGAGTGGGGGAGAGCAGGGGGGTTACTCCTGAAGTCCACGATCATCTCCACGGTTTTGAGCGTGTTAAGCTCCAGGTTGTTAAGACTGCACCAGACAGCCAGCTCAGGAAGCTGTTGATCCACTGACAGATGGAGGTGGGCACGGAGAGCTGAGTTTGTTTGGGCAGGAGGCGGTATAGTATAGTAAGAGCTGAAGACTTAAAGGGATAGTTCACCCTAAAATTAAAAATTACCCCATGATTTAATCACCCTCAAGCCATCCTATGTGTATATGACTTTCTTATTTCAGGTGAGTACAATCTGAGTTATATAAAAAAAATATCCTGGCTTATCCAAGCTTTTATGGCAGCTGTTGAGATTTTGAAGCAAAATAAAGCACATAAACCTATCGTAGTAGTACTCCACATGGTTCAGAGTGAATCGATGAGTTTTTGTAAGAAAAATATCCATATTTCAAACGTAATCTCTAGCTTCCGCTAACAGTCATATACGTGCGTTCACTAGAGAGTTGCGTTTCAGTGGATAATGTAGACGTGGGCATAGCGTAAGCTGTGGTGAGAAGCGGCAAAGCAGAAATACAGAGGAGAGAGCAAAATAAAACACCAGTCAGTCAAGAATTATAAGTATAAAATGAGGATACAAATCATGTACTATCGTAATCGCGTGTTTATTAAGGCCTGGACACAGCAGACGGTCGGCCATGGGCAAGCATATGCCGGGCTGGTTTGATTGGTGTGTTCCAAACAAACAACAGCGCTCGTCGTGCATTGTAATACATTGTATTCTTCTGAGTAGCTTAAAGACAGCCTAGTCTCACATACAGAACTGGGACAAGATGACAAAAGCTCAGATCCACATTGTAAAATACTCTAGAAAGATGTAGTACAAACAGAAATGGAGCTCACAGACTCTCTCTGCTGGTCACAAAGTGAACAACTTGCTTATCTTCACTGCATGACAGTTATGGTTTTTGTGGGCCATCTGAAACCACTTGTGGATTTAGGTAAATTAGGTAATTTTTTAAAGCCATTTTGAAATATTATTAATTTTACTGAGTTGAGTTTATTATGTGTTAATGTTGTGCTAACAGTCATTTTTAGGACATACGCCGTTAGTTATCAGTGCTTTTATCTTGTCTCTGCAGGTGTTCAGCTTTGATGCTGTAAATAAACTGGAGAGTTTCCTGCCTCCTGTAAGTATCATATGTGTGTGTGTGTGTGCATCCCCTCAGTGACGTGTATGGGGAGGAGGAGTTCATCAGCACTGACAGTTTTGATATATATGGAGAAAATCAGAAAAGCGTCCTCTGATTTGTCGCTGAAGTTGTTTGATGATTTCCTCTGTTGTGTCTAATAAGGTAATACAGAGTGTGATTGGAGGGTGTTGGGCCTCTTCTCTCATTAAGGGGGCTGAGAGGATGCCTGTACTTCTGTATCATCAGTGCGGAGAATCTTGTACTGGGTGTTGAGTTAATCATGCCGAAGATGAGGATTATGGGAAGATGCCTGACACTCATTTTACTATCTGCAGTTGTAATACTCATCACAGCTGGTAAGTACACAAGGAATGAAACAAATTAAGTTATTTTCAGATGTTATCTTGGAGCACAGTCAAACCTATTTATAAGTAACTTATGTGGTGTCTCAGATAATAATAATAATAATAATAATAAGAAGAAGATGGTGAAGAATAATGCCTAATCATGTTTATTTGTTCTTTACAGAATACCAAAAAGCACAGTTTTTTTACTGTAATTTTTTTTCTTATATTGATGTGCGCTTAATTGATATAAAAGTTTATATAGCGAGAAAAACACTGCATGATACGGAGGAAAAAAAGGAAGAAATATTAAATTTAAAGAAATATTAAATTTAGTTCCATTTGTATAATTGCCTCACTTTGTCACCATATGCATTATTTTTTCTTTTCCTCTCCCACCCTCATTCTTATCCCATCATCTTTTTGTCTTTACTTCAGCTCAATATATATAGTGTGTGAATGTGAGGTTGGTTGGTGGTCACAGTCGCTGTGCTGGTAGAGTGGAGGTTCTTCATAGAGGTCAGTGGGGAACAGTGTGTGGTGCTGGTTGGGATATGGCTGATGCTGCAGTGGTGTGTAGAGAGCTGGACTGTGGAGAACCTGTAGATTCTCTGGGTGATGCTCATTTTGGACTAGGATCAAGACCAGTCTTAATGAAAATTGCAATTTGTACTGGATCAGAGTCTACACTTAAGAAATGTGGATCCATACAATTGTCTGACAAATGTCTTGATAAGAGTGCTCAAGTCATATGTTCAGGTAAGTTAAAGGTTCTGTATTATTATGGAAAACAGATGTGCCAAAAGCACTCATTCCATGACTATTTTCATCAAATCACTTTTTATTGTCACATCACAGCACATGTGCCTTGATGAGTGAAATTCTCGAGAGCGTGCTCCATACAGTGCAGAAACAATTAACATATAGACAGTACCATTACATACTTACAGACTTATACAGACAATGTGCAATATACACATACATATACTCAGTACACACAGTGTACTGTTAGACATACTTACAGTTATCAATACACATTATACACTGTATGTACACATTCTACATTATGTACACATACACTATATACACACACAGTAATATACAAAGGTGCAGTAGATTATACAAGAACTGCAAATGTCATGGATGTGCGGGATGTCAGGGAGGGAAGCTCACCTCCAACAATATGGCGGGCAGTTCGCACAACCCCTTGCAGAGCTTTGCGGTTGCCAGCGGTGCTGTTTCCAAACCAGGCGGTGATGCAGCCGGTACAGGATGATCTCCTCAGTGCAGGTGTAGAATGATCTGAGGATGCTGGGGCTCATTCCAAACTTCCTCAGCCATCTCAGGAAGAAGAGGCGTTGATGTGACTTCTTCAGCACTGCATCTGTGTGAGCGGACCATGTGAGATCCTCAGTGATGTGAACGCCGAGGAACTTAAAGCTGTTTACCCGCTCCACAGGTGTCTTGTCGATGGTGATGGGTGTGTGTTCTCTGCTCTGTCTCCTGAAATCCACCACCAGCTCCTTGGTCTTGTCGATGTTGAGTGAGAGGTGGTTCTCCTTACACCATTTAGTCAGGGTACTCACATCCGCTCTGTAGGCCGTCTCATCGTTGTCAGTGATCAGGCCTATCACCGGTGTGTCGTCAGCGAATTTGACGATGACGTTTGAGCTGTGTGTGGCTGCACAGTCGTGTGTACAGGGAGTACAGGAGTGGGCTGAGAACGCAGCCCTATGGAGCACCAGTGTTGAGGGTCAGCGGAGATGCAGTGTTGTTGCCCATTCTGACCACCTGACTTCTGCCTGTCAGAAAGTCCAGGATCCAGCTGCACAGAGATATGTTTAGTCCTAGAGTCTGGAGCTTCACAACCAGTGTGGCAGGCACTATGGTAGTGAATGCGGAGCTGTAGTCCACAAACCGCATCCTCACATAGGCATTCTTGTTTTCCAGGTGGGCGAGAGCAGTATGCAGGGTGAAGGCAATAGCATCGTCTGTGGAACGGTTGCTGCGATATGCAAATTGCAGCGGATCCAGTGAAGCAGGCAGCACAGAGCAGATGTAGTCTCTGATGAGTTTCTCAAAACACTTGCTAAAGATGGGTGTCAGAGCAACGTGCCTCCAGTCATTCAAGCATGTGATTTTATTTTTCTTTGGAATAGGCACAATGGTGGATTTTTTGAAGCATATGGGAACCACAGACAGAGAGAGGGAGAGGTTGAAAATGTCTGTGAAAACCCCGGCTAGCTGGAATGCACATGCTCGGAGCACACGGCCTGAGATGCCATCAGGACCCACAGCCTTGTGGATATTCACCCGTTTGAAGGATCGTGTTACATCCGCGACAGAAATGGAGATTGCACTCACCTCCTCTGCAACAGCCGCGGGAGCGCTCTCTGTGTGGGCGGTGTTGTGAGCCTCGAAACGAGCATAAAAAAGATTAAGCTCGTCCGGTAGAGAGGCGGCAATGTTCACTGTAGATTTATTCCCTTTAAAATCCGTGATGTTATTGATGCCCTGCCACATGTTTCTTGCATTGTTGGTGTTGAATTGTTCTTCAACTTTGTTTTTATACTGTCGTTTGGCGGCTTTGATGGATTTCCTGAGATCGTAACTGGCTTGTTTTCGATCGTCAAAGTTCCCGGATTTAAAGGCAGATGTCCGCGCTGACAAGGCTGCTCGAACATCGCTGTTAATCCACGGTTTTTGGTTGGGGTAGATACGGATTGTTTTTGTTGGAACCACGTCCTCTACGCACTTCCTGATGAAACACGTTACAGAATCTGAGTACGCCTCTATGTCGTCATCAGACGCTGCCCTGAACATGTCCCAGTCCACGTGATCAAAACAGTCCTGCAGTATAGCGTCCGATTGGTCAGACCAGCATAGAATTGTCCTGAGGGCGGGTGCTTCTCATTTCAGTTTCTGCCTATAAGCAGGCAGGAGCAGAACGGAAGAATGATCCGATTTGCCGAAAGGTGGGCGGGGGAGCGATTTGTAGGTGGAAAGGAGAGTAGCAGTGGTCAAGTACACGATCACCACGCGTGTTGATGGTGATGTGTTGAAAGTATTTTGGAGCTATTGTTCTGAAGTTGGCTTTGTTAAAGTCCCCCGTAACAATAAACGCTGCATATGGGTACGCGGTTTCCTGCTCACTTATATTCCCATACAGTTCCTTGAGTGCCTGATCTGTGTTGGCTTGAGGGGGAATGTAAACAGCTGTGATTATTATCGCTGTAAATTCCCTCGGTAGCCAGAATGGTCGACACAGAAGCATATGAAATTCCAGATCAGGGGAGCAGAAGGATTTAATAGAGTGCAGATTCCTTTCATCACACCACGAGTTGTTGATAAAGAAACAAATGCCCCCACCTCTGCTTTTCCCCGTGAGCTCTTTCGTTCTGTCCGAGCAGTGCACGGAGAACCCCGTAAGCTCGATGGCTGAGTCTGGAACCACTGCAGACATCCATGTTTCTGTGAGGCAAATAATGCAGCAGTCCCTTGTTTCTCGTTGGTATGAGATGTGCGCCCGCAATTCGCAGAGTTTGTTGTCCAGTGACTGAACGTTAGCCAACAAAATGGTTGGGAGAGGAGGTCGGAGGGGACGGCGTCTGAGTCTGACAAGGACTCCGGCTCTCTTTCCCCTTTTTCGGCGGCGTTTCCTCGGTCGTGTGGCCATGCGGCCCAGACAAAGGGCTCTGATGCGGTGTCCGTAAACAAAGTGCCGGCGTTCAAGAACTCAAAAAAGTCCGGTTTGCATTGCGCGATGAAGGAACAATGTTCAAAAGCGTGTGTCTATCGTAGACAGTTATACTAACAACATCCAACACGTAAAACAACAAAATAACAAATAAAACAGAGTTTTCTCGGAGCTCGCAACACGGCTGCCATGCTCGGCGCCATCTTGGAACAAATATATCATCAGACCTCATCTTGTCTAGTAAAGTAATTGACATAAAAACCTGATTGAAACCTATGGAAAACCCAATGGCCCAGTGGACCTCATTGGCATACACAAGCAGTAGCCATAGCAATTCTGCAAGACCCCAAAATAACCTTAGGTGCTCTATTCATGACAGGGCCTGGGAGGTGGAGACATATCCTCTTATTTACCTTTAAAATAATGCATGATTTTGTTGTTGTGTGTTTACTTAATTAGAAGTCAGACTGGTTGGAGGCTCTCGCTGCTCTGGGAGGTTAGAGATACTTCATGATCAGTCATGGATGTCGGTGTGTGCTGCTGTCTTTGACCAGCAGGATGCAGAGGTTGTGTGTAGAGAGCTGGACTGTGGGGCTCCTGTACAGGTGCTGGGAGCAGCTGCTTTTGACAAAGGAGACGCTCAGATGTGGACGCAAGAGATTCAGTGCAGAGGAAATGAATCTCAGATTCACCTCTGTCCAACTAACTCCTCACACAAACACAGCTGTTCACATGAATACAGTGTTGGTCTGGTGTGTGCAGGTTTGAGTGTTTTCTTTAAATAAACTGAAATTAGTTGAATTGAAGGTCTCTATAACAAATATTACTTTCATAGTTTTGTTTTCTTTGTGTGTTACTTTTTCCTTTCCTTCTATCTGTATCTTTTTTGGTAGTACTTTAGTATAGGGACCAGTTCTCACTATTAACTAGTTGCTTATTAGCATGCATATTATCAACATATTGGCTGTTTATTAGTACTTATAAAGCACATATTCTGAATGACCATATTCCACATCCCTAATCCTACTCAATACCTAAACTTAACAACTACTTTATTAACTACTAATAAGCAGCAAATTAGGAGTTTATTGAGGCAAAAGTCATAGTCAATGGTTTGTTAATGAGAATTGTACAATAATTGTACAATAATAAAGTGTCACCCTTTTTTCTTATCTCTGTTTTTATTATATAGACAATATAAGAGTGAGGTTTGTTGATGGTCACACTCGCTGTGCTGGTAGAGTGGAGGTTCTTCATAGAGGTCAGTGGGGAAGAGTGTGTGGTGTTGACTTTGATATGACTGATGCTGCAGTGGTGTGTAGAGAGCTGGACTGTGGAGAACCTGTAGATGTTCTGGTTGATGCTCATTTTGGATCAGGATCAGGAGCAATCTGGCCAAATCGCAAGTTATGTACTGGATCAGAGTCTACACTTAAGAATTGTGGATCAGTACAATGGGGTTCATATCTCTGTGATCATACTAAAGATGCAGGAGTCATCTGTTCGGGTAAGCTGCTCCAAAGCCCACTCTGTTTTATATTACTCATGATCCATCTGCCTGAAAGGGGTAGTTAAACAAAAAATGAGAATACATTATTCACTCACCCTCATGCCAAACCAAACCAGAATGACTTTCTTCTGTGGAGCACAAGGTATGTAGGTTTTTTTCTCTCTCTATAAGATCCAAAATAAGAAACTGAGTATGTGGCTTGTGCATTCTGTTATAAAATTACATTAAAATGTATTTTTTATTACATTTTCTTTTTTTCCCATTTTGGTGCTTTGACAGCCCCAGTCCTAATTCACTTGTATTATATTGAAAAGACTGGCCATGATATTCTTTAAATATTCTCTTTCTGTGTTCCATGAAATAAAGGAATTCATAAAGATTTGGATTAACATGAGGATGAATTCCCCCACAATTAAAACACATGCAGGATAGGCAAATTTCTTATCTCTTGCTACTTCAGGTGCCAGACTTATTGGAAACTCCAGTTGCTCTGGGAGGTTAGAGATACTTCATGATCAGACGTGGATGTCAGTGTGTGACGCTGCCTTTGACCAGCAGGATGCAGAGGTTGTGTGTAGAGAGCTGGACTGTGGGGCTCCTGTACAGGTGCTGGGAGCAGCTGCTTTTGACAAAGGAGATGCTCAGATGTGGACACAAGAGATTCAGTGCAGAGGAAATGAATCTCATATTCACCTCTGTCCAACATCCCTTTATATAAACCATTGTTCAGATGATAATTTCCAAGGGCTGTTCTGTGCTGGTAAGAAATAAATATGAGAGTTATATCTTTTTAATATTCTACATTGTATTCCTAGTCTCTCTCTGTATTCTTCTGTCACTTAGAGAGAAAGAATGTGAGGTTGGTTGATGGTAACAGTCCTTGTGCTGGTAGAGTGGAGGTTCTTCATAGAGGTCAGTGGGGAACAGTGTGTGGTAATTTCTGGGATTTGACTGATGCTGCAGTGGTGTGTAGAGAGCTGGACTGTGGAGACCCTGTAGATGCTCTGACTGATAATCACTTTGGACAAGGATCGGGACCAGTCTGGATGAGTGCATTATGTATTGGATCAGAGTCCACACTGAAGAACTGTGGGTCATCAGGATGGAGCATAAATGTCTGTACTCACAATTCAAATGCAGGGGTCATCTGTTCAGGTAAATAACGGTCTACTTCTAAGCATTAAGCATTTTTTCCCTACTTCTTGGCCATGAATTTGTGTTTATGCAAAGAATTATTGTTTTATGTGGAAAACGTTTTGTATACTAATATAGCTGTATTATTACATGTTTTGTTTGCATTACGTCTGTATTATGTGTGTTTTCTCTACTGTGCACTGTGGTTCATGCAATATAAACAGGTCATAAGCCTTCCAGACTTGCTGCTGGATCTCACCTGTGCTCTGGGAGGTTAGAGATACTTCATGATCAGACGTGGATGTCAGTGTGTGACGCTGTCTTTGACCAGCAGGATGCAGAGGTTGTGTGTAGAGAGCTGGACTGTGGGGCTCCTGTACAGGTGCTGGGAGCAGCTGCTTTTGACAAAGGAGACACTCAGATGTGGACACAAGAAATTCAGTGCAGAGGAAATGAGTCTCAGATTTCATTCTGTTCAATATCATCATCACACAAACACAACTGCAGCAGTGACAATAATGTGGGCCTAAAATGTTCTGGTAAAGAATCAGTATTCAGTGTCTCTTCGTTTATTTTTAATGTAAGATTTACTATAATCAATCTTAGAGTAATAGCTCACGCAACAAGGAAAAATTCTGTGACGGTTTACTCACCCTGAAGTTCTTCCAAACCTGTATGTTGTTAACCAAAGTTGATGGTAGGCCTTGATATCCATTGTAATGAAAAAAGTACTATGGAAGTCAATGGCTACCATCAACTCTTCGGTTACCAACATTCTTCAAAATATATTATTTTTTTTGTTGAAAAGAAGAAACTCATACAAATTTGGAAGACTTGGAGGGTAAATGATGAAAGAACTTAATATTTTGGGTAAACTATTACTTTAAATATATTATATTGCAAAAGTTATCCAAATAAGTTATTTATTTTTTTGCGTTGTAACTGAATGGTATAATTTTTTGACCCCTCTTTACATCACACACATAAAAAACAGAATTTTCTCAATCAACATGTTATATGATAGATATTGTTTTTATAATGTGCCTCATAATGACAAAAGTTGTTTGTCCAGGTTACATGGATCTCAGGCTGGTAAACGGCTCAGACTCTTGTTCTGGAAGAGTGGAGCTTCAGTTCTTCAATGAGTGGGGCACAGTGTGTGATGCATGCTGGGATATGAGAGCTGCCAGTGTCCTCTGTAGACAGCTGAATTGTGGGATTGCTGTGTCTGTTGTGGGATCAGACTGGTTTGGAGAGGGAAGTGGTGAAATCTGGGCTGATGTGTTTGATTGTGACGGGAATGAAACAAAACTCTCAGAATGTTCCATCTCTTCATGGAGTCGAGCTGAATGTTCTCATAGACGAGATGTTGGAGTCATCTGCTCTAGTGAGAGGATTGTATTGAGCAAAAATGTTGAATACATACTGCAATATCTTGCAACATCTTAGTAAAATGCCACAAATTTAATCTCCTCAGATTCCTCTCTGGCTCTTCATGATGGTCTGGTGCGGTTGTCTGGAGAGAGACAGTGTGAGGGGGAGCTGGAAGTTTTCATCCATCAGGTCTGGTGGAGAGTTCTGCTGGACTCCTGGAATCTCACTGAATCCTCTGTGGTCTGCAGCCAGCTGGGCTGTGGCCCTGAGCTGAACTTCTATGGCTCCTTTTCATCCAGTCCTGAACACAGTCATGAGTGTGTGACGGGCTTCCAGTGCTCTGGGAGTGAATCTCATCTGGGGAACTGCAGCTCTCCACAAACTCTCAACTGCAGCTCCACACAACAGCTGTCAATCACCTGCCTTGGTGAGAAGAACAACAACTGTGCAGATTCTGCAGTTGTTTGTGGTCAATAATGTGTTTTTCTTTCTCTGAATATCAGGTCGCGGGTCCATCAGGCTGGTGGGTTCTGGGGGAGACTGTGCAGGGAGGCTGGAGGTTTTTCACAGCGGCTCATGGGGGACAGTGTGTGATGACTCCTGGGATATTAAAGATGCCCATGTGGTGTGCAGAGAGCTGCAGTGTGGAGTGGCCCTCAGTAACCAGCAGGTACCAGCCTGGTTTGGTCCTGGTGTTGGACCCATATGGCTGGATGAGGTGGAGTGTGAGGGGAATGAGACGTCCCTGTGGAGCTGCTCTTCTCCAGGCTGGGGAAAACATGACTGTAATCACAAGGAGGATGTAGGAGTCGTGTGCTCAGGTAAAGCGTAGACTGTTGTATTTTTAATTAAACTTTTTTTTTTTTTTACATTTTGGGATTTTATAGTAATATTTGTTTTAATTTCCTTCAAGATTTTAAGGAAATCAGGTTAACTGAGGGCTGTGAAGGGAATGTGGAGGTTTTCTACAATGGATCCTGGGGAAATGTATGTTACAACAATGATCTGTCAAGAGCTGAACTGTGGAAGGTCTGGTGATTTTTCTGATTCAGTATCAAGAGTGAAATCAGCTACTAACTGGCTGGATGAAGTGAAATGTCGACCACATGATTCAAATCTGTGGCAATGTCCATCTTTATCGTGGGGACAAAATGACTGTGATGGAGATGAAGTGGCCAAAATCACCTGCTCAGGTAAGACTGATGCAGACAAAATTCTGTGCCTGAAAAATTTTAACAGCAATCTAGAATAAATGTATAAGTGTAAAATATATTGACTTCATTTATAATTACAGAACAGGAGAATCATGAGTCCCCTCGTAGCTATTTGACATGCTCAACATCTTTCTACCAGAGACCGTGCTCAGGTAATTAAATTTGATGGAGAGCATGAGATCATGAGAGCTATATGCAATGAAAGTTGATATTGCAATTTGATCTCAAATCATGTAGCTGCCGGCTGTTCTGACGTAACTCTGTTGGCCAAAAATGTGTCATCTTGTCTGTGAATTTAGATCACGTTCCTCTCAGACTGAGTGGAGGGGAGGGCCGGTGCTCTGGGAGGCTGGA
Organism: Aspiorhynchus laticeps; assembly: GCA_023376895.1. NCBI lineage: Eukaryota > Metazoa > Chordata > Actinopteri > Cypriniformes > Cyprinidae > Aspiorhynchus > Aspiorhynchus laticeps. The sequence goes on along the minus strand of CM041805.1, from coordinate 23,318,517 downwards.
GGTGTATCATAACGCTGTGTGGGGCTCAGTCTGTGATGATCAGTGGGACATCAGCGATGCTCAGGTGGTCTGCAGGCAGCTGGGTTGTGGAGCAGCACTGAGGGCTGATGGGAATTCATTCTTTGGTGCTGGTGAAGGTGTTGTGTGGCTGAACAGAGTCGAGTGCAGAGGGAATGAGATTCACCTGTGGGACTGTCCTCTCTCCCTGAAAAACCACACTGACTGCTCCCACAAAGAGCACGCTGGACTCACCTGTGCAGGTCACAGTGAACACTGAGAAATAGTATTCATTTGATAATTTTAGTTAATAATATTTTTGTATTGAAGACTATTTTTGACTATCACGTGTTTTGACAGATTTTACAGATGTGTCAGTGTCCACTACTCCTGCCACAACAACATCAGCTTCTCCTCCAGTGCGCTCAACATCAGTCTCTCCTCCACAAACTCCTCCAGCAGCGTCTCTCTCCGTCCCCCCAGTTCTTGTGATTGTACTGGGAGTTGTGCTCTTAGTGCCACTGCTTATACTGATTCAGCAGAACAGATTGATGAGGAGAGGTAGGAGAGATCCAGAGACTGTCATATTGTGTCTTATTCAGTGTGTGATCAGTCATGTGTTGTGAACTGACAGCAGGTTTGTCTGTCTACACTCACAGCTCTCTCTAAGAGGAGACACAGGGTGACGACTGAGGCCGTTTATGAGGAGATTCAGCGCAGACCCATTAATAGACATGGTCTTTTCACTCACTGGGGTGAGTAAGTGTCATAGTGTGTGATGTGTTGAGATCATCAGGGTGAGTTGAGTAAATCACACTGATTCATTTGTGGGACCTTATGTGTGTCATTTGAAATGATATAGGGTTAGTGTTATATTATCTAAATGTTTTTGATTGTAAACATATTTCTAAGATTCTGCTTCCCAATAACAGGAAGTGTCATTTCTGAAGAACAGTACTCTGGGTATGAAGAAGCTGATGAGTTTCTTTCAGGTTAGAGGGATTGAAATGTAAAAATGTTACATACAGAAACGTGAAATTAATTGAAAAAAAATGTACTTAGCAAGTTAACATTATTCAATGTTATATATCTTGAATAAAAAAATAAAAAATACTAACGAAATGTCCAATGTAAAGATAATCCATATTTAATTCGATTTTTTTATATATAACCTTTTTTTTTGTAGTTTTAATATTCATTGTCATTTTTTTTAATTATTATTATTATTATTATTATTATTATTATTATTATATAGGAGTCACACCTGACTATAATGACGTCACCACCACTACAGGCCCAACAGGTCAGTGAATTTGTAACTGATCACAAGATTTCACTTAATTAACTTAATTAGTATGTTAACCTACTGGGGCCTTGAACTGTAAAATCTGTTTTTTTTTCCTCTTTTGCTTTTAACTCATTTAGAAGAGCAACAAATCACACCTGAGGATTATGATGATATAATCACTGTTGATTTGAGATATCATGCTACAGGTTTATTTCTTTAATTATTAATATTATTTGACTATGCATGTATATTATGTGCATTTTATTATATTATTGTAAATTATTTGTCTTTTGGTTGTCACATTTTATTTTTATTTTTTGTTGCAGATGACGTATCAGAAAGCTATGATGATGTTGTCGTCATAAGGCAGTTTTCCATTAATCAAGCAGGTGTGGGTCACAAATTTAACTTAAATAGTCTAGTACAGTGTTTTTCTTTTCAATTATTATAGTTTATTATAGTGTTATATACATTTATAGACTTCATTATTATAGTTTTTATATACTATATTGAATTTTGTGAAGTACAATATTAGTTTTTGTTCATTTAATTAATGATTGACATTTATATCAGAGGAAGTTCTGGAAGAATATGATGATTTGAGAAATTTCAGTAAAGATGTGCAAGATTTGTTTAGAAGGTTATTTTGCTTTACGGCACTCTGAATATGTCTAGTTTTATTATCAAAAAATTATAATGCAATGCAAACATTTGCTCTTGTTTCGAACAGCAGACTATGATTATTTGAGGGAAGAGCCAGGAAAACTGGGAGGGACTGTTTGAGTCAGTGACTTCACCCACTGCCTCACATCTTATGTTTTAAGTGCTCTACACTTAAAGTGTTGAATGTGCCAAATCAATTACATTTAGACAAAGTGTGCTGCTTTTACAATTAATAGACATTAAAAGAAAAAAAGACATCAATTCAAAACATGCAGCAAACAAACTGGAAAAAAAATATAGAATAAATACTAAAACAGACAGGGTGTTTAATTTGGTCTCTTGTATTCTCACATTTCTGTGATAATTTTAAAAAGCTCTACTATATCACTAAAGGTTTCCATGTCAGGATAATCATGCTGAGAGTTTCTGAGGGTCAGAAGCCCCTACAAGATAAAAGGACACACATGCTTTTCTGCTCAATGAAAACAGTTATATATTTTTGGAAGGAAAGATTATTGCACAACTATTTTGTAAATGTATTTTAAATGCATTTATCTTACATTTACTAAATAATAAAAAAAATCATTTTCTCTTTTCTGAGGTTTTGAGTTTCTTCAAATATTTACAATTTTATTTAGACATCAATAATGTATGGTGACAACGTTCCTGAAAATGTATCTCTTTATTAAAGCTGTAGTACAGAACTTATGCCTCTGTATCACCAACCCTGCTTGAAACATAAAATTGCGAGTTGATTGATTGATTGATTAATTATTTATCTATATATTTTTTTTTACTGCTTATGTATAAGCAAATATCCAAAAAATGTCATCTGAACATATCTGCTGTATTTGTTTTGACCAAATGAAAACCTAAATGTTTTAAAATAACTAATTTTACTGACGTTGAGATCTATCGATTGCTCAGTCAGATCAGACATAGAACTGCTAATTGTAAGGTAAGGACACCATTTTTAACATGTACTTGAGCAATAATATACTGCATCTTTATTTAATTGTTTCTAATTGATTTTTTTAAAAGATGATCTTACATAAAATCATATTTTTTCTGTAATATCATTTGAGTAGTGAAAGTTTCATATTGATTATTTTTTTTATGCCACCTTGTGATGAAAGAAAATCATCAGTGGTTTTCCTAATTTGCACATTTTGTTTGAATCTGATGTCAGTAAACTCTTCGTTTGTCATCAGGTGTGACTTTGACGCTGTATACTTTTTTGACATTCTGAAACTGAACAACATGATTGGAATTTGCCAGAATACCCTCTCCCCTATATCTCACTTTACTTCATAATATTTAAGGGCGATAAGAAAAAATCAGAGAGAGATCTGGAGGAGGTTGATATAAAGATTGTAATGGGACTTCATGCAAACATTGCAGTTTTCCCTGAATTTATTTATTTATTTAAATTGCATTAGTTTGACATTTTGAGGCTACCAGTAAATGGGTGTTTTCACAACTTCTATAAAATGTTTTGCTTTGGTTAGCTAGGGCTGCACGATTAATCGTATTTTAATCTCGATAACGTATCCACTTTTCTTGATTAATTAAAAACAATCGTCACGATATTGGCCAGCTTGTTATTTGTCCTGAAAACGTTTTTAATTTGGCATTTGTGTTATCTTGCATTGCTAACAAATCTTCACTAGCCAGAAGTGAGGAGATTATAAGTCCCCAAAACAGAGCTTTTCTCCTTCAAGGATACACTTTCTGCCAGTGTTTTACTTGACCCTTTCAGTGGTGAGTTTAAAATATTCTAGTGGTCCCCCCAGAGTGAGTTTTTTAAAGGCGAACATTATTTTAGAACGTTTCCATGGCGACGCGTCATGCTTGTCACGTGACACACCGTGGCCACAATAACACTGTATGACCGATGGATCGCTTTTATTTCATTTTTCCTTTTTTATTTAAAATATTCACAAACTTGCTTACCATGTCATGAAGATTCAAGATTTTTATTTGTCACATACACGATTATATAGAGAATATATAACCAGCAGTGAAATGTGAGTCAGGTCTGCTCCATGGACAGTGCAAATATTATAGAATACAAACACAGAGGAAATATACATAATAAGAATAAGTAAAGAATAAGATATAAAGAACAAAATATAAAAATGTGCATGACAGTATACTGTAGACTTAAATATTAAGATAAGCAGGAATGTACAAGAGAGGAATGTGCAAACAGGTAGTACATGGTTGTCATGTAGCAGCAATACCAAAAAAATTAAAATAAAATACCAAAACACAGAAAGTGCTGTGTGCAAATGACACTGTCAGTGTGAGGTAGAGAATAATGAATATCTTAATGATTGTTAAGTGATTATTAAGTGGAGTCATGATGATGCTAAGAGGCTGAGTTTGAGTTCAGGAGCCTGATGGCCTGGGGGAAGAAGCTCCTCCTAAGTCTCTCAGTTTTTGCCATCAGGCTGCGGAAGCGCTTACCAGATGGCAGCAGAGTGAAAAGACAGTTACCGGGGTGATTTGAGTCCTTGATGATTTTGACAGCTCTGATTTTGCAGCGTTTGAGGTAGATGTCCTGCAGAGAGGGGAGAGCAGACCCTGAGATGCGCTCAGCTAAGCGCACAACTCTCTGCAGGGCTTTCCGATTCACAAATATGTGTAAATGAGTGTGTTTTGTTGTTTAAACACCTAAATGATCTTGATCGTGATCTGTAACGTGAGATGGGCGCCCGCCATATTTGTTCACACTGCAGTTCAGAGAGTCCTGTCAGTCGGATTTACAGCATGTGAATTCATCAATTTCTTCCGAAATGCATGCAAGTAGGTGGCCGGTGAACTGGGTCAAGAATAGAGTGTACTTTATAGTTACTTACACTATGTGTATCTGATATGAATAAAACACATCGGCAAATAAAATTTGAATGCATTGTTATTGTTGCTTCCATAGACTTCTGTGTGTATTTTACAAGCTCTAAATGTATTATTTTACTAGTACTAATGTGTATTTAAATGTCTGAAACCTAAAATATGCATTATGTGGTTAAGAACTTTAGAAATAGTCTTTGAACTTCTGTTTTTGCAGTAGCTCTATAGCATCCATACCTGACAACCCTCCCGTTTTTCCCGGGATCCTCCCGTATTTTTCCATTCTATCCCGCTATCATCCCGTTTAAATATTTTCCCGTATTTCTCCCGTATTTTTAATCTTGCTATAAAAATATCACACTGGGCGTATTTTATATGTTTGCTACATTCATCTCCGGTAAAACTCCCGTAATTTGTAAGGCCCAAACCTCATAATATGAATAATCACATCAATATATTCCAAAGTTGTCCGGTTGCCAGATCTTGTATGAAACGCATCCTTCTCACACAATCGCCACAAATGTCAACTCATATGTCCCATCAGCTTGGCAACTTTACAACCCAGTGATGCTGTTGATATCTGCGCATTAGTGATGCACGGATGGCGGTTATATCCTGTATATATAGGGTTATATCCACTCATGCTGTGGATAATCCGCGGGTCGGGTAATAAAAAAAATGTATTCTGATTATTTGCGGGTGGGTCGTGGGTGGATAAGATAAATCATTAATGATGCAAATATTAACTACATTTTCTAAAATATGAACGTGTTTTAAAAATATTTTTTCATCAGGCATACGATTTTGTTTGTGGTACCCAAATATTGACAGGTATGATAGCATCACAGTTGAAGAGTAATTAGCTGGTGAAGTGGATTTACTTATAGTAGAGTTCCCTTTCGATTCGGTTTCTCTCTCTAAATTGAATTGTTGATTGCTTTTGGGGAAACCCCTTCCTCCTGTGGCTTTGACTGCCCATCAACGCCCTCCCCCGACACACAAGATGTTACACCCCATTCACATGGGGCGTCGGCGTCAACGCCTCTCGTTTACTTTGAATGAAGTGACATCAAGTGTTGCCAAACTGAATTGTGGGTCCGTCACGTTGCTTCACTGGCGTTGCTCGCGGCAGAAGTTGAAAACTTTTCAAGCGCCAACGCTAGTGTCAGCCAATCAGATCGCCTTATGCAAATACCCTAGCGCAGACGCTAGCCAATCCCGTTCATGCAACACCAGAAAAGTAATGTAATTGGCTGTTGTCACTATGATGGTCGCGTCAGCACCAAGCTTCAGACACGCCCTCCGCCAAGCGTTGACGCCGACGGCCCGTGTGAATGGCTTGCTCGACTTCATGCAGTGCCGCAAAGATCGGCTGCCGCCTGGCAAAAACAATGCATTCTGATTAGAACATTTGTCCGACTTTGATCGGCACTGCCATAGACATATAAATACCTAGATGCCTCATTGGCCGCTTTGAGCCGTTGCTGTGATACGTCAACGCGTCCGCCATGTTTGTGAGGGCAAGACTGCCTTAAAAACAAATGAAGGTAAATGGGGGAGCTGCGGTTTTTTCGGGATAAAAACACGATAACGTTTACATTTATCAACCGATTTCAGTGGTTTGTGATCTACATGGGAGTTAAAAATAACTCTGCCTCCAGTTATTTAGTTAGGCTTGAAAAATTATTAATTTTCTTAAGAAATTGTGAAAGCTCACACTTACACGTGTTGATTTGGTTGATTTTTTCGGTTAACAATTCTAATATTAATGTAGTATAACTGTGACATATACATGTAATGTAATTTGAATGTACATTAAATTAAATTAAGTTGTTTCATTGCTTTCTCTTGTCCTCAACCCCAACATTTTAGCTTTTATTGTGCCTCAGGTCAGAACACCGCTCATTCCCTTTGAAATACTGCGAATACAAATCAAAAAGTGACACACTGGTAGTCTGCTTTTTATTTTCATAGCACTCTATACAGATATAAACTGTAAAGCTTCACTCACTAATGAGTTCCTGTGTTTTTAATTTGTAGGCTATTTACATTATGTAGTTTTTGTGTAAATGCACCTACAGTACATGATCAGCATTAAACAGCATGTGTAAATAATTTTAAATGCAGTCTTATTAAATGCAATTTTAAATGCAATTGTGATTGACTGAAGAAACTGGTTATATTTAAATATTTGACAAAAACGACAGAAACATTTAATAAGGTAATTATATTGTTATAAAAATGACCCTTGGTGAGAGAGAGCGGTTTGAACATGATCAGGGTCATTCTGGCCATTCATTCAGGGCTATTCTGTGTTTTAACTACAAATACATTAGGCTGTGGAAGTTGGCTAATATATATATATATATATATATATATATATAATCAGTCCACAGTTTTATGATAAGCTATGAAATCCTTATAATCTAATGATGATAAACTTACTCTTTGTAAATGAGTAGTGAAATTAAAGAGAGATGCTTTAGCTCCATCTCTAATCCTGACAGTCTGACACTGTCTTTTCAAAGTGCTCACTGTATTGTGCTCATAACACAATTTACTTTATGATATAAACTACAATATAAGTTAAAACTTAATAAGAATTAATATAAACTTTGATTTCTTATAAAGTCTCAGCTTTCACAGCTTACTAGCGATATCGCTATTAATAGTCTGACACTGGTGGCTAATTAAGCTGCCAACATAATGTTAAAAATGACCAAAAAACATCCTGAAACAACTGTTCAGTCTTACCCGTGAAAGATAATACCCTGAGATCTGTTTTTATTATTGTGCGACGGTTTGTAGATGCCCAAGCTGCCGACGAGTCAGGTATGTTTTCTTCTGTCCCGATATGAGAGTTATGGAGAGTTGCCCGCACCAACATGGCGGTGCCGTTGACGTGCGGTTGAGCGGCCAATGAGGCGTCTAGGTATTTATTATGTCTATGGGCACTGCAGCCGCCTTATGATCACATGTGCCATCAAAGTACCACGAGAGCAAAACGAGACCAGCCGCCGAGGTCAGGCGCTGCAGTTGCTCAAAATCGTCTGTGAGAGCCTTGATGATGACACGCTTTATTCTCATTGGTCATATTCTGTGATGACAAGCACAAGGTGTGTTGCGTGCGTTTATTCTAATAATTAATTTCCAATAATGCTCACAAATCTGTGTTTTTATAACAGTAAAGCTTTTTAGTGTAGTCGCACTGTTATCTTGAGTCATTTTTATCAAAAACACTGATAAAAGCATATACCCACACTTTATTGGTATTTAGTAGCCAATGTTTATGCTGAACTTTATTCTTGAACAGATGGCGCTGTATTAAGCAGTATATAAAAAGTTTTTCTGTTGCTCATAAAAACGTGTCTGTGTATTTCACACATATTGCATTTAATTCACTTTATCTGTGATAAGAGTATGGAAGCACCGTGCGAGCATCACTACCGGGAGCAGAAAGTGTCCGATTTTACGTCTCCACTTTTAATTCCGCCCCGACTGCAAGCGGCTACTCTCGCCAGCCAGTGGCAGGCTAGTGTAGTTCATCTCGAACAAGCCTGTTGTGTCCTTTGTGGCTATGGAGGATGCTGAGGATGATGACGCCATATCAGTGGCTGCTTTGGCAAACGAGTGGTCTAACAGCCCGCTGGATTACACCACGCGCGCCTGCCTTTTGCCGGTGGTGAGAACGATTATCATGTTTGTGTTTTGACTGTTCTGCTAGCTATACACTGCAATAAAGTCAGACAAAATACAAAACTTACCTCAACATCAGAGCAATACGCTTCCCCCCTCTCACTCATTCTCACGTTCATGTGGTAGCAAACTCCCCACAGCATGCAGCCCACCTCGCCCATTGTAACAATTCACAGAAGCGTGGCAGAAGGTTCTTTTATTATTTCATTTTTCAAATGTAAATTGTTAGTTTGTCACTACTGTTTAGGTATGAATGTGAAACAATGTAGCACAGCGGATGTCTCTGCTGGTCACAAGGTGAAAAAGCAGTTCATTTGACAAGTATAGTTTTTGTGATGCCGCTAAAAGAAACCACATTTGTGTGGTGTGAGTAAATTTCACATTGGTCACATTAATTATTTTGGGATATAGATGAAAGCTTTCACAAAATTTATTTTAAGGAGAAGCATTCTTTTCTACTTCTCATTACTGTAACAAGTGCTTACATGTGCACACTGTTGTCTTGTTAAAAATGTATTAGGTTTTTTTATTATAATTATTTGTTTTATTGCTATTTTGCAATAGTATTTATTTTACAGAGTTGGGTGTGATACATGTTAATGTCATGCTAACATAATAGACAGTCACTGCAGGTGTTTGGCTTTGATGCTGTAAATAAACTGGAGAGTTTCCTGTCTACTGTAAGTCTATATATATATATATATATAATGTGTGTGTGTGTGTGTGTGTGTGTGTGTGTGCGCGCGCATCCCCTCAGTGAGGAGTCTTGATGTATGGGGATGAGTTCATCGTATATATATGGGGAAAATCAGAAAAGCCTATTTTGATTTGTCAGTGAAGTTGTTTGATGGTTTCCTCTGTTGTGTCTAATAAGGTAATAGCGAGTGTGATTGGAGTTGGTCCTCTTTCTCTGTCATTAAGGGGGCTGAGAGGAAGCCTGTACTTCTGTATCATCAGTTCGGAGAAGCTTGTAGTGGATGTTGAGTTAATCATGCTGAGGGAGATGAAGCGCTACCTGACACTCATTTTTATGTCTGCAGTTGTAATAGTCATCACAGCTGGTAAGTTCGTAAGTAAGAAAAGAGATGTTAGAAGCAATGTTACATTTAGAAATATTGTTTTTGTAAATTGCTTGCTTCAGAAAGTTTGACTTAATGTGTATCAGATGTCCATATAATCATATATAAACTCACAATATCTCTCTCTGTCTCTCATTTTCTGCATTCAATGTACAGACCCTGTGAATGTGAGGTTGGTTGGTGGTCACAGTCGCTGTGCTGGTACAGTGGAGGTTCTTCATAGAGGTCAGTGGGGAAGAGTGTGTGATCTTGACTGGGATTTGGCTGATGCTGCAGTGGTGTGTAGAGAGCTGGACTGTGGAGAACCTGTAGATGCTCTTTCTAATGCACACTTTGGACAAGGATCAGGACAAGTCTGGATGAGTCATGTCAGATGTGTTGGTTCAGAATCCACCTTGAAGAACTGTAGGTCAGCAGGATGGGGTAAAAATTACTGTGATCATACTAGAGATGCAGGAGTCATCTGCTCAGGTAAACTTTCCCAAATGCTGTCATCACTGAAAATATGTTCCTCTTTATTAAAAACAATGCGTTTCATTTAATCTTTTCCTTAAAATTTTAAACTTCAGATACATGCAAAGGTGTGTAGTAACAAGTTACATTTATTTAGTGATATTCAGTAACATTTTGAGAAAAAAAGTACTTTCAATAATTTACTGTGGTTGCTCTTACTCCAGCTAATTTGTAATCACAAATTTGTACTTTTACTCTGTTACTTTCAGTGGTGTTTCACTCATTGGTTTACTAGTGATTTTTATAAGCAAAAAATGTTAATGAATATGTAGTTGATTTACCGATTCTTCCATTTATTTAGCTATGTTACTTGGAATGAGGTCTCAAACCTGTTTGACAATCACACTGTGCCACTTCTGTGAAATGGTTCCGTGAAATGAGGGAACAAGATGTCTCGTCAGATAGCCCATACCATTGTTCAAACACCTTTGTCTTAGAAATACTGAATTGAATCACACTCTTGCCTTGCAATTGATAATGGCGTTCAAGCGCACAAATTTGGGGCCTCCATGTTCCCCTATATAAGGCAGAACTGAACATCATTTCCTCAGGAACATTTGAATGAATATGTAATTTACGAAAAACTGTGAGCAGAAATAACACGTCATGATCGCGACATCAAATTCGCTTATTTCAGGGAACTGAGTTTACATGAGTAATCGAAGACATTTCCCTTTCAATATCGGTTTCTCGATGTGTCAGATAGCTGACTATGGGGAACATTCTAAGGCAGGGGTGTCAACGCAGTTCCTGGGGGGGCAGAGCCCTGCAGAGTTTATATGCAACCCAAATTAAATACACCTGATCCAGCTAATCAAGTCCTTCAGGCTTATTTGAAAACTACATGTTTTGTGTGGTGGAGCAGGGTTGGAACTAAACTCTGCAGGGCTGCGGCCCTCCAGGATCGGAGTTTGACACCCCTGTTCTAAGGCAACAGCAGTACAATGCTTAAAGTTTCAATAGAGCAAACAGCACATTGTATGGCCTACATACCATAAAGCTAGACTAAGCTGCACTGACAGTATCCGAGAAACTAGCGAAGAAATATATATTGACGGCACAGTCATTATAATGCGAGACAATCAGAACACACTCTTGCTGTCGTCATCATATTGTACCAGTGTGTTTGATCTGAAGCGGTGCTGTACAAACTGATTGGTGTATGACATCAGAGTACTGTGAGAGTGATTGGAGATCAAACGTCACATTATGCTTTCGAATCGCTCTTGCGGTACTTTGATGTCATACACCGATCAGTCTGCGCAGTGCCGATTTAAGTCGAACACACCTAATGAAAGGAAAGCAGGGGCAGTTGCGGCGCTATTGCATCTGTCACAGCTGCGCTGGCCTACCATTCCTAGTTGAACACCATTGGTTAATGAGAGCAAAGAGAATTCAGTGCTGGTGCTATTGCCTCTTTCACAGTAATGCTGAATTGCCAGATCTGGTTGCCTGAATGACAGGAAACCAGTAGCAGTGTTGGCTCATTCATCACAGGATTTATCAACACAATGCCCAAATAGCTATAAGTCTGCCGTCATATTGGTGTTGCTGACTTCTTCATGGCTCTAACAAACACGCTTAAAAAATGGGTGTCTTCCAAAGGAGCCTCAAGCAGTCCCAGATGGCACACAGCCAAGGCCAGCTGGAGGTTGACCATTTCCTGAGAACTCATAAAGGCAGAAACTTCTCAGCTTGAACTCAATGGGGATCTAATTATAAATTGGGAGTGCCCCTGTGCGAGTCTCACAAGAAGCATTTCAGTGTACAAACTGTCACCAGTGTTTTGTGCACATGAAAATATAATCTTGAAACTAAACCAAAAATGCATTTATGCCACCTCTGTGCAGCAATAACCAGTAACATTTATGCACGTTCATTATATATACGCTGGTTTAGATGTAGCTACTGCCTTAAAGACAGCCATAAAGTGTCAATTTAATTTAATTGGTGTGCAACTGTAATTTTAGTACAGTTTTGGTAAGTTTACTAAGTAGAGACACAATTTGCTTGTCTTATATTGTCCCGTTATATCAAAGAATGTTTCAAGAATGTTTTATATGTGTAAGACTGGTGGAGAAATTACAAACTGAAGTTTTACTTTGATGCTCATTCATAGTCATAAATTAATTTCCTTTGTTATTGAATGTTTTCTGTGTTTTAATGTTCTATTTGTTCTGTCTGTTAACATTCTATTAGATTGTTATGTAAGGGACATTTTATTAACATTCTAATTTGTGTATTGAAGGAACATTTCTTTCATTTTCACTAATTATCTATTATTGTTTTGATAAATGTTATTTTTGAATGTTGTGTTGATGTTCTGTTTACATGTTAGTTTATACATATTACAGTTTTGAAGAGTGTCTGGCTCAAGCATTAGATTTGGTAAGAACAGATAATAGAACAAAGTGCAGTACTGTAAACTGTATGTTTTATTTCTTGTTCGTTACCATTTCCTATCAGCTGACTAACTTTTCATTAATGTAGTTTATGTATTAAGATATTCTGCTTTTCCATTCAAGATCTGTTTAGTTTGTTTTTGCAAAACATCGTAAAAAATTGTTTTGTCAGATATACAGTACCCTCCATAATGTTTGGGTCAAGGAATTTTCCCCCCCTGAGCTCCACAGTTATAGATTTGTAATCGGTCTGTCATATGTTTGGGTTTCGTCTATAAATTTCAACACTTTTATTCATAGTCATCCTAGTTCAGGGCAACAAAAGGTTTGGTACACAGTATTAATATGTAAATGAAAGCAATCATATTAAGTATTTTTTTGTGCATCCTCTGCTGGGTCTGTACTGTTGCCATCTTCAGCTCCTGCTTGTTTTGGGGGCCCCTTAGGTTTTTATTTTTTTGTAATTAATTAATTTTTTTCAGCATATAAAAGTCATGCTCAGTTGGGATGAAGCCACGGAGTTTTGAGGCATTTGTTTGAACTTGAGCTAATAAGATTTTTCTATACACTTCCAATTTCATTATACATGAATTAATAACTGAATTACTTTTTCATCATGAACAACAAAAATGAGTTAGACTAGAAAAGAAATGTCTTTGTCCCAAACATTATGTATATCATACAGTATGTATTATAAAATTGTGTGTTTCCTATTCCTTGTTTTGCTTTAAATGAATGAAATCAATAATGCCATTTCCAAATTCAAATAACATTTACTGGTTTCAAAATGTTGATCTCTTTCAATTATGAATGTAATGGTCCATAAAAAAATATTTTTATAATTAAAAATTTGTTACCAAAAGAAAAACTGTAATTATCTGTGTTTCCTTAGAGGTCAGGCTGGTTGGAGGTTCTCGCTGCTCTGGAAGGTTAGAGGTGTCTCATGGGAATGCCTGGATGTCAGTGTGTGATGCTGTCTTTGACCAGCAGGATGCAGAGGTTGTGTGTAGAGAGCTGGACTGTGGGGCTCCTGTACAGGTGCTGGGAGCAGCTGCTTTTGACAAAGGAGACGCTCAGATGTGGACACAAGAGATTCAGTGCAGAGGAAATGAATCCCAGATTCATACGTGTCCAACATCATCATTTACACGCAAATACAACTGTTCTCACAAAAACAATGTTAGACTGCTGTGTATTGGTATGTGTTGACAATTTCGACAAGAAATATTTAGTTAATTTTGAGGAATTTCTTCTAATATTATTTTTCTTTCTTTTTCTCCTACATGCACAGACAGAAAAAATGTGAGGGTAGTTGGTGGACACAGTCCCTGCAGTGGGACAGTGGAGGTTCTTCATAAAGGTCAGTGGGGAGCAGTATGTGATTTTGGCTGGGATATGACTGATGCTGCAGTGGTGTGTAGAGAGCTGGACTGTGGAGAACCTGTAGATATTCTGAGTGGTGCTCAAGTTGGACCCGAATCAGGACCAATTTGGATAAATAATGCAATGTGTACTGGATCTGAGTTCACACTGAAAAACTGTGGATTAGCCACATGCCGTTTAAATGGTGTGTGTCACGGTAAAAGTGCTGGAGTCATCTGCTCAGGTAACTTCAAAACTTAATTTGTTAAAAAGAAAAAGTGATGTATGTTTTCTTCTGAAAGGTTCATTCAGCGTTTCTTTTTTTTTTAAGATGTCAGGCTTATTGGAGGTTCTCGCTGCTCTGGGAGGTTAGAGATACTTCATGATCAGACGTGGATGTCAGTGTGTGATGCTGTCTTTGACCAGCAGGATGCAGAGGTTGTGTGTAGAGAGCTGGACTGTGGGGCTCCTGTACAGGTGCTGGGAGCAGCTACTTTTGGCAAAGGAGACACTCAGATGTGGACACAAGATATTCAGTGCAGAGGAAATGAGTCTCAGATTCACTTCTGTCCGACATCAGCATCACATGAAAATAACTGTTCTAATGACAACAATGTTGAACTGGTGTGTGCAGGTTAGAGCAGATTTATTTTAGTTCACTGAAATGTCAAATCCTTTGACTCTCTGTATGATTTTTTTCTCTCTTTGTGTGATTCTTCTCTCACCTCTCTTTTTCTTTGTTTACAAGTTTTTCTTCTGTATTCAATATATAGACAGTGTGAATGTGAGGTTGGTTGGTGGTCACCGCTGTGCTGGTAGAGTGGAGGTTCTTCATAGAGGTCAGTGGGGAACAGTGTGTGATTATGGCTGGGATATGACTGAAGCTGCAGTGGTGTGTAGAGAGCTGGACTGTGGAGAACCTGTAGATGCTCTGGGTGACACTCATTTTGGACAAGGATCAGAACCAATCTGGATGAAAATGGGATTTTGTACTGGATCAGAGTCCACACTGAAGAACTGTGGATCAGCAGATTCACTTGATTATGACTGTAATCATTATAAAGTTGGTGGCGTTATCTGCTCAGGTGGGTTGCTACAAAATTCAGTGACGCAAGATGATTTACTGATGATTAGTCCATTTTACTGGTATTTGTGCCATTATTTACTGCCCCCAAAAAAGCATGTTTTAACCCATTTGCATTTGTGTTGTTAGTAGATTACCCGCACCTTATTATCATCAGCTCTGTTGTTTGCGCTGCTCTTGGTGGATTGCGAAGGTCATTATGGAAATCTGCTGGCTGCGTCTGTGTTCTTTATTTCTTGCGTAGTCAGTAAATCACCCACAGAACTTTCCACTCCCATCAGCGCTTTTATGGGATTGCACTCTCATGCTAATTTGCCATGTTTAGTAAATATGGCCGTAAGACTAATGGCTGACCACCTATGGCAGTATTTCTAAGAACTTTCATTATGTTAGTGATAGTAGTCAGATCAATATCATTTGCATTCAAAGAAAATATATGAAAATACATGTATCAAATATTTCTAAATATGTACATAAAATGTACATAAAATAATGATCTGTAAACACTGTACAATATAATACAGTTTGTAAATGCTATTACCAGAGTTGCTTACACTTTATTTTGATTGTCCATTTTGCACATTCTGTTGACTATAAGTAACGCTGCACCTACATGTCTACTAACTTTCATTAGTGTTAATAGAGTATTAGTAGTCTGGTAGGGTTAGGGTTAGAATAAGTTGGCGTACTGGCAAAGTTACTTATAGTCAGAAGAATGTTTGTTGGGGGACCATAAAAATAAGGTGTTAGCAGATATTAGGCAGGCAGTCTACTAATACTCTAATGAGAGTTAGTTGACACATAAGGTGCAACATTGCTAATAGTCAAAATAATGTTCAAAGGGGACAAAATGTTCAAAGCGTTACCCCAAAGTTATAATAACTTTTGATTTATTTTGGAATGGAATTGTTTATGCTAAGTCTATGATAACATTGTAATGGATTTTTTTTCTCTCACTTCTTTAGGAGTCAGGCTGGTTGGAGGTTCTCGCTGCTCTGGGAGGTTAGAAATACTTCATGATCAGATGTGGATGTCAGTGTGTGATGCTGTCTTTGATCAGCAGGATGCAGAGGTTGTGTGTAGAGAGCTGGACTGTGGGGCTCCTGTACAGGTGCTGGGAGCAGCTGCTTTTGGCAAAGGAGACACTCAGATGTGGAAACAAGAGATTCAGTGCAGAGGAAATGAATCTCAGATTCACTTCTGTTCAGTGTCTTCACAGAAGCATGACTGCTCTTATGATGATCGCCAAGGCCTTCTGTGTGCTGGTAAGAGTTGGATAAATATGAAAGTAATCAGTAGTTTAACTTGAATTATATCTTCTTATGCTTAAATGTTTGAGGATATTAAAAAACATATATGTTCCCACAAATGCCAAGTTCTGTTATAAAACGGCGCAGGCTGATGGGTCCTTAGCACAAACTGATGATATTCACAGTTTTAAACTACTGGCACAAGCTGATTGGTTCATGTTGCATACTCAGCCAATGAGCTTGCTGCTTTACTTTTTAACCTCTCTACCTGTCACAACCATGCAGAGTTGTGAATTTTGAGCTAGAAAAGGTTCCTTTGTCTCAGTTGACATTTGCATGTTTATGGTGGTCTGGAAGATGTGTGCTGCATTTAGCCAAAGTGTGGTAAAAAGAGTATGATGCAAGTTATGATAACATACTGTACACTATTATTTAGGGCATCAGAAGAGGGTCATTTTGATACTAGACATGCCAGGGTTTGCAGGAATTGTAACTAAACAAACTAATAGGCCTATAAAACAGGGACATGCAACACAGGAATACACTTTATACATTTTGGGACAGTTTGTATGTAAATGGAACCAATGTCCTTTCCTATGTGTATTGGGAGTTCGAAGTGTTGTCTGTGCCACATGAATAGTGGATGGGGAATTCATTCTTTTCCCCCTTTGGAATGCCTTTGAAGCTCAAAGAGAAGGCCGCAACCTGTTCTGGTTAGTATCAGTAATGACAGCAGAGGTGATAATGATCACCGAGCAAATGTTGGCATTGGGACATGCCGGTATTAGCCCTGCAATTTCATTGTAAAAGGGAACAGGGGAGGGTTTATAATGACTGAAACATGATCCAGCATCCAAAGGGCTATGTCCAAATTTAACTGATTACTCTCATTACTGGAAATTACACCAATGGCAATGATTATATATATATATATATATATTAACATAGATGAAATTCCTTTCATTCCTTCATATCGTTTTGTTTCTTTTGTCTCTCTCTCTGTATCCCCCTCTCTTAGATCCAGTGAATGTGAGATTGGCTGATGGTAACAGTCTCTGTGCTGGTAGAGTGGAGGTTTTTCACAGAGGTCAGTGGGGAACAGTGTGTGACGATGACTGGGATATGGCTGATGCTGGTGTGGTGTGTAAAGAGCTGGACTGTGGAGAACCTGTAGATGCTCTATGTAATGCTCATTTTGGTCAAGGATCAGGACCAATCTGGATGAGTGTTGTATTATGTACAGGAACAGAGTCTACACTGAAGAACTGTGGATCAGTAGGGTGGAATAAACCCTTCTGTACTCATAAAAATGATGCTGGTGTCATCTGCTCAGGTGAATAATACTAAACATTCAAAGCCTTTTCTCTTGATTCATCATACGTATATAACAAACAAACACTAAAGAATGTTATTAATTGACTGATCGATGTGGTTATCTGCATGTCTGATTTAAACAAAATTTGTTAATTACGACTTAAGTACTGGATAGTCTGGAGAACATAAAAATTTACACTGATTATTTTACTGCATTTTAACAATGAATTAAATAATTAACCTAAAAAAAATACAATTCAACATCATAGCTACAATATTTACTAGGAAATGCAGGCTGCTTTTTTGAAAGGGACTGGCAACCTCAGCTGTGGAGCTCCAAGCAGGATTTTCAGTTAAAGGTGCCATAGAATGTATTGATTCAATATTTTAAATTGTTCTCTGATATCTACATAGAAGGTATGTGGCTTAGGTTAGTGCAAAATTTCTCCAAAAACAGTTATAAATATGCATTTACAACCCTAGGATTTCTCCCCAGAATGAAACGGTCTGTTATTGGCTTATGTGGAGGGGTCATGAATATTAATGTTGAGCTCTGCTCTGATTGGCTTTTTCACAGTGCAGCTCATTTCAGTAGATCACAGGAAGGAAACACAGGGAAAATATATATTTCAATACTTTCTCGCACAGTTATATCGTTGGGTAATTATACTGTAAATAAAATGCGGGCATCAGGGAGCCGCTATTAATATGCTGGGCATTGAAACTATTTTCAAATGCATGATCACATTTTACTTTCACTTTCGAGATTCGCGATCGCACGTACTCTGTTTATATGGAGGGCATTATTTCCCACACATTTTACAAGATCAGATGCTTGTCAGTGGTGCTCAGGATCTGCAAATCATTCGTTATTATTCTCAGTCATCTCTCCTTACTCTGTTTATGTGGTAAGTGAAATCTTATGTACTGTAACAGGCTACAGCTAGCAACGAGCTAATGTCCCTTTAGTGGCTCATGTTATTTTATTAGAACGCGTTATTTGCTTACCGTGCCTTTCTGAATACAGACACCATCCCATCCCTGCACTTCACATCCCTGCACAGCCTGGAACAATACTTTTATTTCCATGATCTGTCATTTTCGCTATTGTCCTCGCTTGTTTCTTCACAAAGCCTGCAGAACTTCTGATGGTTCGGCTGGCGGCTGGCCTAGAACATGGGCAGCAGTGGGGATTTCTTTAAGACTGCAAGGGAAGCTCGGCTTCCCCTATAATGTCAAAAAATTAATGGTCAAATATGTACTATTGTGTTAACATTTTATTGACTAAAAATGCATAGAACACGTTCATCTCGAAGACGAGTTCATTCAGAATCAGCTACATATAGCAGGTCGGCTGACTCGATTTCATTCTCATACATTCCCATAGCGTCACAGTTTATTTCCCTGTTGAAGCCTAGCGTCCATTGACTTCAATGGGGCTGCTTTGAACAGTTTTTTTCAGTGCTTCGAAACTAGATGGTCATTGGATAAATGCTGCGATTATGTCCCGCCCACGGACGCTCAGCGTCTCTGGGGGTGAATGGAGGAGTGGGCTGGCCTGGACTCCGGGCTTCTGCATGATGATTGGAGGTTCTGTCGAAAGACTGCATCTCCTTTTGATTGACAGCGATTTTGTACTATAAAAAGATGCTGATGCTGAAGCACAGTTGCCAAGTCCGCGTATTATACTCGACTTTGGGCTTCTTTTTTTTGTAAAGTTGCGGGAAAAAATCCCTGGTCGCGGGTTGCGGTTTTTTGGGCTTATTTAAAAAAATATGGATGCTTGTTAGGGAAATCTGACAAGCAACTTTGTTTCTTTATTTATGTTCGCCGTATTCTCCAATGCATTGATTGACACGCTGTCTGCTCGTAGTTAATAGCCAACCAGTGCAATCATATAAGAGCCGCAGAGTAATTTGCCAAATGTTCCTCCCCCTCATTGGAGAAAAATCACATTCAAAAAGTAGGCGCGTGATGCTGTAATCCAAGCGATGATAGAAGTAGACATAGAGGAGAGGGGTGACTTTCTTTTAGCCTATTTTTTTACATTGTTTTTGTAATGTATTAATTATCACGGGCTATAATAAAAAAACAAGTAGTAATACTGAGTAAATACATTTGGTTCGAATAGCCTGGTATGGCAAGATGTCTTAAAATGTATTTCTTTTTTAACATTTAAACTTAGACCACATTATTAGATTACCTTTTGACTTCATGAATACACATAAATGACAGCTTAATGATTTTTTAAAAATATATTTTTTAATCTTTTTAATAATATTTTTTTTTTTTAATATAATATATATTATAATTTAATATAATATTTTATATATTTGTCTATAATATTTATGTGGCATTTTGTTTTTTTATGTAATTTATTTGATAGTTATGTATACATTATTTTATTTTAAATGGAAGAAAAACCTGTTTTTGACCTCAAAATAAAGCACGTTCCCTCTGTACATGTGGGGACGAGCAGTTTTGTGGTGCTTGGAATTCTTTATAATTAATTAAAAACAAGTATTGCCACATTGATGGCTCAAGAAGGTATAATTGTTCAAATAACACATTGTTTCATTATAAAATATTAAAAAAAAATTGTAACCAAGTGTTTTTCAAGTGTAATATTTCTGTAAAGTCTAGGGACATTTCCATATAATGACCCCTATATATTTTAGGCTATAAATATGTGGCTCATTTATTGGTAATAAATAATTGATAATAAATAATATTGAAGATAATAAATCATAAAAAAAAATATTGGGCTTGTTTTGGGCTTGTTTTTGAAGCTGCGGTTGCTTATTTGGAGACTGAGGTCTGAACTTCAAGTCCTGTATTCAGATCAGGAGTTGCAGGGTAACAGGGGAAAGCTGTGTGATTACTTGGTGTTCCTTATAAAGACATGGAGTTGGACAGTGCAATGCCTCAGCTTTACAAACTGTTCTCATTAGTGGCAACAATTGGAGCTACATCTGCAGGTGTAGAAAGGAGCTTCTCCTGTTTAAAGTGGCTCAAGTCCTACACCCGTAACACAATGGGCCAAGGCCGTTTAAGCAGCCTAGCTCTGCTGGCCATTGAGAGGACACTGGTCAAGTCACTGGAAAAGACGCCTAGTTGGTACGACAGGGTCACAGAGCATTTTCTTGAAAAGGAACGTAGGGCAGAATTTACGTATAAATAAATGGAAATTTTTTTATGACGTAGGCCGAAAATGAGCTTCCCCTCTTTGAAAGACCAGCAGTCGCCACTGATGGGCAGGTATATGCAAATGTTCAGGGCGTAACTATTAGTGATCCCGACTGTTAAATAACAGTCGGTGTTATGTTCTGATTCGCCTGTTTTTCAGTGGTCTTTTTTATTCACGAGATTTACATAAGGAGGAGGAAACTATGGTGTTTGAGGCTCACGGTATGTCATTTCCATGTACAGAACTCTTATTATTCAACTATGCCAAGGTAAATACAGTTTTCCATTCTATGGCACCTTTAATAACAACTTAAGAGGTCATACAATTTAGGGTGAAATTGAATTTCAATTAGAAATTGAAATAGAATTTTCGGTTACACGAATATGAATATGAAGGTTTTTTATGCATGTTTATGACAACTGTCATTAAGTGTCATTCGCTCAGTTATGTAATTTTTAATGAAAAGATTGAAAAGATATGGAAAAGAGTAACTTGGGCTTCTGCTAAATATCTTGTTTTTTGTAAACAATAATAATCATACAAGTTTGGGGATACAGTATATGAAGGTGAAGAGATTATTACAATTTTCATTTTGTTGTTTTCAATTAACAAAACACTACAGTTACACTTTACAGATATAAATATTTAAATAAATGAGTGTTAAAAATGTAAATGTATACCGCATCAAATGTTTGCCCTGATAAGCAAAACCAGCACAACTACTACTCACAAGTAAGTTAATTTTTTTGAACCAGGCTCTACTTTTATGTAATATAAACAGGTCATAAACAATCCAGACTTGTTGCCGGGTCTCATCTTTGCTCTGGGAGATTAGAGGTTCTTCATGATCAGACGTGGATGTCAGTGTGTGATGCTGTCTTTGACCAGCAGGATGCAGAGGTTGTGTGTAGAGAGCTGGACTGTGGGGCTCCTGTACAGGTGCTGGGAGCAGCTGCTTTTGGCAAAGGAGACACTCAGATGTGGACACAAGAGATTCAGTGCAGAGGAAATGAGTCTCATGTTTCATTCTGTTCAATATCATTACACAAACACAACTGCACCAGTGACAATAGTGTGGGCTTGATATGTTCTGGTAAAATATAAATATTCAGTGACTCTTCTTTTGTTTGTTTAACTCTATCATGTCTTAGATATAAAATATAATGTAATCAATTTTAAATGTTTTGTATTAAAAACTTGCTAAGCTTTTTAATGCATTATTACTGAACTTTTCTTCAGGTTACACTGGGTTCAAACTGGTAAACAGTTCAGACTCTTGTTCTGGAAGAGTGGAGCTTCAGTTCCTCAATGAGTGGGGCACAGTATGTGATGCATGCTGGGATATGAGAGCTGCCAGTGTCCTCTGTAGACAGCTGAATTGTGGGATTGCTGTGTCTGTTGTGGGATCAGACTGGTTTGGAGAGGGAAGTGGTGAAATCTGGGCTGATGTGTTTGATTGTGTCGGGAATGAAACAAAACTCTCAGAATGCTCCATCTCTTCATGGAGTCGAGCTGAATGTTCTCATAGACGAGATGTTGGAGTCATCTGCTCTGGTAATTTTATTTAATGAGGAGAGTCATGAATGTTAATCCTGAAAACAAACTCTATAGGCATGTATATTAGGTATAAATAATACTTTGTTCTACCAGTTTAGTAATATGTCAGATCTCCTTATCAGGTTCCTCTCTAGCTCTCCATGACGGTCTGGTGCGGTTGTCTGGAGAGAGACAGTGTGAGGGGGAGGTGGAAGTTTTCATTCATCAGGTCTGGAGGAGAGTTTTGCTGGACTCCTGGAGTCTCACTGAATCCTCTGTGGTCTGTAGACAGCTGGGCTGTGGCTCTGTGCTGAACTTCTATGGCTCCTCTTCATCCAGTCCTGAACAGAGTCATGAGTGTGTGACGGGCTTCCAGTGCTCTGGGAGTGAAGCTCATCTGGGGAACTGCAGCTCTCCACAAACTCTCAACTGCCGCTCCACACAACAGCTGTCAATCACCTGCCTTGGTGAGAAGAACAGCATCTAGTCAGATTCTTCAGTTGTTTGTGGTCAATAATGTGTTTTTCTTTCTCTGAATATCAGGTCGCGGGTCCATCAGGCTGGTGGGTTCTGGGGGAGACTGTGCAGGGAGGCTGGAGGTTTTTCACAGCGGCTCATGGGGGACAGTGTGTGATGACTCCTGGGATATTAAAGATGCCCATGTGGTGTGCAGACAGCTGCAGTGTGGAGTGGCCCTCAGTAACCAGCAGGCACCAGCCTGGTTTGGTCCTGGTTCTGGACTCATATGGCTGGATGAGGTGGACTGTGAGGGGAATGAGACGTCCCTGTGGAGCTGCTCTTCTCCAGGCTGGGGGAAAAATGACTGCAATCACAAGGAGGATGTAGGAGTTGTGTGCTCAGGTAAAGACTATACTGCTATATTTTTTCATTGAACAACATTTTTGTTATTATTATTGTTATTATATTTTGGGATTTAAAAATAAATTAGTTTTAATTTCTTTCAAGATTTTCAAAAGATCAGGTTAACTGAGGGCTGTGAAGGCAATGTAGAAGTTTTCTACAATGGATCCTGGGGTAATGTGTGCTGGAACCGGATGGACAGAGACACAGCAAGTCTGATCTGTCAAGAGCTGAACTGTGGAAAATCAGGTGTTTTGTCAGCTTCTACACCAAGAGTGGTGACCGCTGGTAACTGGCTGGATGAAGTGAAATGTCGACGACATGATTCAAATCTGTGGCAGTGTCCATCTTTACCATGGGGACAAAATGACTGTGATGAAGCTGAAGTGGCCAAAATCACCTGCTCTGGTAAAACTGATACATTTTCATGACTGAAAAATTAAAAGAGTAATCCTTTACCCCATAATGCTTTGTGTATATGTTAGAAAATACACATACAATGTATTGAATAAACTAATTACAGAACAGAAGAGTCCTGAGTCTCCTCAAAGCTATCTGACATGCTCCAAATCTCCCCACCAGAGACAGTGTTCAGGTAAGTTTATTTGAGGGTAAAGAACATCATAACAATGTATGTACGTAATTGTATTCTCGGGGGGCCCAGAGGATTTCATCTCTGCATACTGTACACACCTGGCCACACACATACAGTACACCTTGCAAGTGCCGCTGATCTGACAGATACCCTGTTGGCAATAAATGTGTTGGTTTGTCTGTGTGTGTGATTTAGAGCATCTTCCTCTCAGACTGAGTGGGGGGGAGGGCCGGTGCTCTGGGAGGCTGGAGGTGTATCATAACGCTGTGTGGGGCTCAGTCTGTGATGATCGGTGGGACATCAGCGATGCTCAGGTGGTCTGCAGGCAGCTGGGTTGTGGAGCAGCACTGAGGGCTGATGGGAATTCAGTCTTTGGTGCTGGTGAAGGTGTTGTGTGGCTGAACAGAGTTGAGTGCAGAGGGAATGAGATTCACCTGTGGGACTGTCCTCTCTCCCTGAAAAACCACACTGACTGCTCCCACAAAGAGCACGTTGGACTCAACTGTGCAGGTCATAAAAACACTGAGGAATAATGTCCTTATTTAGATCATTTTTATGTGTTCAAGACAATCATGATTTTGAATGTGTTTATGTCTGTTTTGATAGATTTGGCAGATTTCTCAGTGACCTCTATTCCTGCCACAACAACATCAGCTTCTCCTCCAATTTCTCCTCCAGTGCGCTCAACATCAGTCTCTCCTCCACAAACTCCTCCAGCAGTGTCTCTCTCCGTCCCCCCAGTGCTTGTGATTGTACTGGGAGTTGTGCTCTTACTGCTCTTAGTGCCACTGCTTATACTGATTCAGCAGAACAGAGTGATGAGGAGAGGTAGGAGAGATCCAGAGACTGTCATATTGTGTCTTATTCAGTGTGTGATCAGTCATGTGTTGTGAACTGACAGCAGGTTTGTCTGTCTACACTCACAGCTCTCTCTAAGAGGAGACACAGGACGACGACTGAGGCCGTTTATGAGGAGATTCAGCAGAGAACCACTAATAAACACCGTCTCCTTACTCAGAGGGGTGAGTAACTGTCATAGTGTCTGATATTTTGAGATCAACATAATCACTTTATTCAGATGGGTAAGTGGAGTAAATCACATTGATTTATTTGTGGAATTTTTTGAGTGTCATTCAAAAAATTGTCATTCAAAAGTGGGGATTTTGGCTGATTTATGATTCTGAATTTGTCATTTGGTTTTTAACCCTCCATAACAGGAAGTGTTCTTTCTACAGAACAGCATTCTCGGTATGAAAATGCGGAGGAGCTTCTTTCAGTTTAGAGGACTGAAATATTACTTGCTACATACAGAAATTAATGTAGAATAAATTCATTAAAAGCATTCCCCTAGCAAGTTATCTCAACAGAGGTCAAATTATATAAACCTTTTAGCACATAATTCAGATAAGGATCTATTGAATATTTATTTTTTCTTTAATCTATGTTGTTTTAAGGAAATTCTCGACTAGGAGCCACACCTGACTATTATAATGATGTCACTACCACTAACAGCCCAACAGGTCAGTGACTTTAACTGATTTCACTGAATTAAATGGTCTTCTGGGCCTCTGAACAGTAAAATCAGTTTCTGTTTATTCTCTCTTTGCTATTAACTGATTTAGAGGAGCAACAAGTCACACGCTCTTTAATTATACATATACACTGTTTCAAAATCCCAATATCTGTACATTTAATCGGTGCATTTAATTTTATTATTATTTTGTTGTAGATGACTTACTAGAAAACTATGATGATGTCATCATTGTACCACAATTCTCCAATGATAAAACAGGTGTGGTTATTTGTTGTTTTTTATTTTGTTTTTCTTCAATTTATTTATAGTGGCAAGTATGTAGATTAATAAGTGACACATTTGTATCAGAGGGTGTTCAGGAGGAGTATGATGATCTGGAGAATGTCAGGGAATATGTGAGTGACGTGTTGGGTACGTTATTGACTTTTTTACACACTACACTGAATTTTTATTGAATTTTTATAATTGGTGTCACGCTGCTGCTGTGTTGGAACGAGGAACAAGGAGACGAAGGAGCAGGCAAGAGACACAAAATGATGTTAACACCAGACAAAGGAAACAAGGAACAGACAACACTAAATACAGAACTAAACAAGGGTAATTAACGGTACACACCTGAACCAAATGACTAATCAAACGGGAGGGAGAAACTGGGTCACGGGGAGAACATGGGGAGAAAAACACAACAAAACAGGAACACAAGTCTGACAATTGGTTTATATTATCAATCTGTGGTCATGATCGCTCATTTAACTGGACTGCCAATATTGATGGGTTAATTATAAGGCAGCGGCTATTTGCACTAAAGGTATTTGCACTAAAGGTAAAGGCACACTGAGTCCGACATTTTCGTCCGAAATTTTCGCACGTTAAAAAATAAATACGACCTGACGTTGTGTCAATCACGTTTGCACACTGCCTCTGAAACTTTTCGATTTTCTGCGTTTTCGCATCCGTAGCATGCATTTTGATAGGAAAGGATGGAGAATATGAAAAAACGGAAAAACGCATGCGAAAATTTCGTACTCAGTGTGCAATGGCCTTAAGTGTAAGTAGAGATAGATGCTATTTACACTAAGTGCAAATAGCATATTTTTTTTTAGCAATAGATACTATTTACACTAAGTGCAAATTATAGTTTTAATTCAAATTATTAAATGGATGCCACCTTATTGGGACAATAAAGCCCTCCCTACACCTACCCTAACCCTACACAATACTTTTTCAACTTTTTGCTTATTTCCTTCATTTTTATTGAAAACAAATGCCTTTCCGGTGCGATATGAGATTTGAAAAGGGAGAAAAAAAAGTTTGGCAAAAGGCGGGCTTGAACTCCGGTCGATCGCGTCAAAAAGCATGCATCTTACCACCTACGCCACTGAAACTTTTATAGTGTTGACTATCTCAATCACATGTTAGTGGGCGGAGTTAGTGTAAATGGCCTTTGCCAAAAAGGCGGGCTATTTGCACTTAGTGTAAATTGACCAGTGTTGGGGAAAGTTACTTTTAAAAGTAATGCATTAAAATATTGCGTTACTCTCTAAAAAAGTAACTAATTGCGTTACTTAGTTACTTTTTTAGGAAAGTAATGCGTTACGTTACTTTTGCGTTACTTTTTAAATATGAGCAGGGCTTGATTGTTTTTAATACAAGAAGGCTGAAGGAAAAGTAAATTCACTTGTGTAGAGTAGAGCGCAGGAGAAGAAGTTCAACACTGTTCAGCAATAAAAAAAAACAATGAAGCACAATTGCTAGTTTATCTAAAGTCATTTTTTCTTATCAGTATGATTGAACTGGATCATCAAAGATCAGCAGCAAAGACATTGGTTAATAAAATGGGATTAGATACATTTGTGTTGTTTAACATTTAATTATTGCAGGTTTGTGTCATATTCTGTGTTTGCATTTCACCGTTTTAATTCATTTAGATGAATACTAAATCAGTTTTTTGCGAGTGAGATTAATGCACATTCACATTTAGTCTAGAACTACAGTAACAGCATGTTCACACCAAGGTTATTATAGTTTTGAATTTTTAAATTAGTTTTATTTTAATATCGTTTTCAAATTTGCTGTAAAATTCAGTTTAGTTTTTATTAGTTTCATTAATATTTTTGTTAGTTTTAGTTTAGTTTTTATTTTGTGAACACATTTTTATTTAGTTTTTATATAGTTTAGTTTCGGTTTTAATTAAAGTTTAGCAGAATCAACAGATCACTTCCAGAGTGAAGGCCAAAGAAAGACTTAAGCATAATTTAACCTTATTGAGGCAAACGTTTAGCGACACAAAATTAATGCATGCTGAAACGCATAAATCTACACAAGTTGCGATAATGTAATCTAATGGTGTGTTGAGATATTAATATGAAAATAAATGTAGCCTAATTTCGTTATATTAGATGTAGATTAGAGAAGCTCGGCCAAGTTTTGTATCGTTTACAGAAAGGATGCACGTTCTCATCTTTTTTTTCTGTTAATTATCACGTTGCTCTGCGTGTCTGTTTTTCGTCAAAGCACCAACTTAGAATGCCTAATG
>CM041805.1:23235975-23290667 GCA_023376895.1 Aspiorhynchus laticeps | reverse complement strand
AATGACAGAATTTTTATTTTTGGGTGAACTATCCCTTTAAGTTAAGTTAGATGTTATCATTGTTATCATGGACTTCTACCGCATTTATCTAACAACATTTATTTAAAATAAAAAGGCAAAACTTTATAATAACTTTGGCAATAACATTAACAAACATTATTATAACATTCAGTAATGATGACAGATCATTATTTGTGCATTCAAATTGTTATTGAACTTTGAAACATATATTTTGTTTTTTGAATGTACATGAACTACTGATACATACTAAAACATTACGAAATGTTTGTTATGGTGTGGATAATAACTTGTTATAGGTGGTCGATCATTAGTCTAAGCCTTAGATGACACAGACAAACACTGACGGTTCACTTAATGCCTTTTTTGGAAGAAAAAAAGGCAAACACGTGATGCTGAGCAAAAGCAAACACTTGACTGCAAGCTCATTTCTGATTGGCTGGCTTTAAGAAACTTCCAGGAGTCAGAATGCTGTAAGAAATAATAGTCTGCCCCGACCCAGATTCCACTCCACAACAGATGTATGATCATGTTCATTTCCCAAAATTTCTTAATTATTATTATAGACAGGGGTGCAAACTCGTCAGGGGTGAAAAAGGTGACAAACTAAACTCCCCCCCCCCCATATATATATATATATACACACACATGGGTGGGAATCGCAGGGTACCTCACGATACGATATAATCACGATACAGCAATTCTGCAATAATCAATATATTGCTAGACAGTCATATAATGATACATCCCGATATATGTCTAACTATGAAAACAAAATGCCTGTGAAAAGGTTAAGTGCAAGTTTGCTTCCTTTATTCAAGTCCAAACAGTTAGAAAACAGCAAAAAAGTACTGTAAATCAATTTTAACGTTAAGTAAATTAATAATTTTATTGATTAATTTATATATTTTTTGTTTGTAGTTTATTTAGAATATATTTAGCTATCACACAAAATAACTTGAGATTCACTTGCGAGTGCAGTTAAACAGTTTATTAGGAACAATCAAAGATGTCTTTCAAAGCTGACTTTTTAGCATCATTACTCCAGTCACATGATCCTTCAGAAATCATTCTAATATTCTGATTTGCTGCTCAAAAAAACATTTATTATTATTATTATTATTCTGTTGAAAAGAGCTGGTTTTTTTTATGAATGGAAAGTTCAGAAGAACAGCATAGTTTGTAACATGATAAATGTCTTTATCATCACTTGTGTGCTAAATAAAAGTTTTAATTTCTATATGCTGACTACAAGCTTTTGAATGGTATAGTGTATATTGTTACACTTGGGGTAAGACTGAAGTAATGAAGAAGAGAATTCTTTACAAAAACATTACAAAACCTGGCATTTTCATAGTGTATATTGTTTATGTGCTCTGAAGGAAACAAACAAACAAACACACATTTTGAAGTTCTGAGTTATTTCTCTCAGCAGATCTTCTTCCAGAAACAGAAAGTAGTCCGGATGAACTTGTTTGTTTACACGGAGGCGATGTATGCGTTTACATTCGCGCGCGCCTCACGTGGATGTTTGAATCTGAAAGGCACGAACGGCGCGTGGGCGGGACCGTATTAGATATAATGAGTTGAGACGGGAAAACTGTACATCGCATCAGTTTCATACGAATTACTTTAACATAGAATATTTGTTTTGGACGTAACTTACTTCATTTAAAAGTAGACATTTTAAGCTTTCTATACATATATTTCTCATGTATTTGAGGCGAGTATTCGCGGAGATTCAGGTTGTTTTATTTACGTGTCTGTGAAGAAAGGTGACAGAGCCGGCAGAGAACGCACCCCGTTTATTTTATTAATTTTAGAAAAGCACATTATTTCGTTGTTATTATGACTATACAGAAATAAAATGAGACCCTTTGCAGTTTCAAATGATACCTTATTCTTATCTGTACAATCAAAACTGACAAGAGTATTTTTAGTTCTTTTCGCGGTCATAAAGAAAATAGGAGACAGCCCGCACCGGTGCGGGCTTCGACCCCAAGGTTAGCCAATCAGAGACAGAGTAGGGCGCCCCCCCCCCCCCGAATTTCGCCGAAAGGTGACAAGTTTGCACCCCTGTATAGAGAAGATGAAAGTCACCAGTTATGTTGTTTCTGCACCATTTGGGATGATCACATCCTGAGCAAATGGTGACCAATTGTAGAATGGGAATGGGTGTGGGACACTGAGAACCATCTCAGACAATGGGGTCTCGAAACTTCATTAACATACAAACCACAGCTGTTACAACAGGAGCAACTTCTTTTACATTAAGGGTAGTAAACTGTAACTGTATAAAATGTTTGAGCTTAGGATGTTCGGGGTTCATTCCGACTGCACACAAAGGTATTTTGTCACTGCTATGCTGCAATAAACATCTTCAACGTCCTCATCACTTTTTTTGCACAACTATTTATGTCAAGAAATTGTGTTTATAATGTACTGGGCTGGTACAATAAAAGCTTCTGAGAAAGAACTGATCATTGCATTATTTGGATTTACATTTACATTTTACATTTATACATATAGCCAAAGCCAATTACTGTACAGATGCATTCAAGATTAAAATCTTATCACTTCATGCATTCCCTGAGAATTGAACCCATGACGTTGGTGTTGCTAATGTTGTGGTCCTACTCACCCTGCTCCGAGCTCAGTCGCTAGAACACCTCTTGAGATCAGGGGAATGAGGTTTTACCTGCACAGCACTTACCTGCTGGCCTCTGCTACACTCACCCCCCTAAACCTCACTCCCATCCAGGTCACGGCACCAATATTGTGGTCCTACTTGCCCCGCTCCGAGCAGGATTCAAACCGCGGTCTCCGGTGTGGGAGGTGGGTGCTCTAACAAGGAGGCTAAGGGCAACGGCCTCTAGCGTCAGGCGCTAGAGCGCCTCGAGATCAGGGGAGTGTGGTTTTACCTGCACAGCACTTACCCACTGGCCTCTGCTACACTAACACCTGGTGCTAAAAAATATAAAACTTTGGAACTAAAATATAATGTATGTGTATCTACAGTGATGTAATTGGTTAAATTTTAGAATAGCTCACCTGAGCAGATGACCCCTGCATCTCTATCATGATTACAGTCATAATCATACAACTGAACTGATCCACAGTTCTTCAGTGTAGTCTCTGATCCAGCACATGTCATACGATTTGTCCAGATTGGTCCTGATCCTGGTCCAAAATAAGCATCACCCAGAGCATCTACAGGTTCTCCACAGTCCAGCTCTCTACACACCACTGCAGCATCAGACAAATCCCAGCCAAGATCACACACTGTTCCCCACTGACCTCTATGATGAACCTCCACTCTACCAGCACAGCGACTGTGACCACCAACCAACCTCACATTCACACTGTCTGTTTATTGAATACAGAAAACAAGAGAAAAAGTACTTATGAACAGAGCGAACAAGACAGTAAGAAGAATCTCATAAAAAGAGAGAAGAAATCTTTCATACAGAGTCAGAAGATTTGACATAAGATTTCAGTGAAGTATAAAACATCTGCTCAAACCTGCACAAACCAGTCCGACATCACTGTAATGTGAACAGTTGTATTTGTGTGGCAGAGATGTTGGACAGAGGTGAATCTGAGACTCTTTTCCTCTGCACTGAATCTCTTGTGTCCACATCTGAGCGTCTCCTTTGCCAAAAGCAGCTGATCCCAGCACCTGTACAGGAGCCCCACAGTCCAGCTCTCTACACACAACCTCTGCATCCTGCTGGTCAAAGACAGCATCACACACTGACATCCACGTCTGATCATGAAGTATCTCTAACCTCCCAGAGCAGCGAGAACCTCCAACCAGCCTGACACCTGAAAAACACAATGAGTATGAATTGACCTTTCAGAACAAAACATACAATACTTTTTTTTTTTACAAAATGAAGTTTTGAGGTTACCTGAGCAGATGACTCCTGCACTCTTGCTCTGACACACACCTTGAAAACCCCATGTGACAGATCCACATTTTTTCAGTGTGGACTCAGATCCAGTACACATTGCATTATTCAGCCAGACTGGTCCTGATCCGAGTCCAACCTGAGCATCACCCAGAGCATCTACAGGTTCTCCACAGTCCAGCTCTCTACACACCACTGCAGCATCAGCCAAATCCCAACCAGCACCACACACTGTTCCCCACTGACCTCTATGATGAACCTCCACTGTCCCACTGCAGGGACTGTTTCCATTAACCAACCGCACATTTATTATTTCTGTGTACAGTAAGGAAAAAAAATTAGAAGAGATCTATCAAAATTAAATGAAAATTTCTTGTTGAAACGGTCAACACAA
This sequence comes from Aspiorhynchus laticeps, assembly GCA_023376895.1. Classification (NCBI taxonomy): domain Eukaryota; kingdom Metazoa; phylum Chordata; class Actinopteri; order Cypriniformes; family Cyprinidae; genus Aspiorhynchus; species Aspiorhynchus laticeps. Next base: position 23,286,344 of record CM041805.1, on the reverse strand, counting down.
ACCTGTACAAAGCAGTCCAACATTATTTTTGTAAGAGCAGTTGTATTTGGGTGTGAATTTGAAAGATGTTTTACACATATGAATCTGAGATTCATTTCCTCTGCACTGAATCTCTTGTGTCCACATCTGAGCGTCTCCTTTGCCAAAAGCAGCTGATCCCAGCACCTGTACAGGAGCCCCACAGTCCAGCTCTCTACACACAACCTCTGCATCCTGCTGGTCAAAGACAGCGTCACACACTGACATCCACGTCTGATCATGAAGTATCTCTAACCTCCCAGAGCAGCGAGAACCTCCAACCAGCCGGACTTCTGAAAGAACATAAATAATTATAGTTCTGTCAGGACCACTATCGATAATATGATTGACGCTTAGCATAAAGTTTGGGTTGGCGGCATGGTTCTGTTCTGGGTAAAACTCCCTGCTCATCCATGCAGCCTGTCATGAATGAGCAGGGAGAGCAGCAATAACGGGTTAACAGAACAGAACCAAATGTAGCAGATATCATTAATGCTCTTAATGCCATAGTGTAAACATTATTCAAGATAAAAGAAGTCTGATTCGGGAAATAAGGAATTTCAGAAAGCCAAGTCCTGTGACAAGAGGAGGAGTTGGGGATGGAGGAGGGTAATTTGCTCCTGAGCAATTGATAAAGCTGCTGAATAATACTGAATAGACCTTATATAGGAGTGACGTGATGGGCGTCGTATTCCTATAGGTAGACGTGGATCAGCTGAGAGTCATCTGATGCAAGCTTGACTTATGTGACCTGGAACTTTCACACTATCAGTGCCTAAACATAGCACCTAATGAATCTGTGGTGGTCAGGTGGTATAAGTCGTAGCTCTCAGAAAGCTCCCAGTTCACAAGTTGTAATTAGGAGTTCTACGAGGACATGAATGGTTTTTACAAGTTGGTAATCACAGTAATGATGATATGGCGTGACGCACCTTAATGCTACTCTTTATTTTTTGTTTTTGCAACAAAACATTATTTAGGCTATGTATAGCTGTATCCCTTTTAGCCACAACCCTTGTAGACCTTGTGTAGCCCCGCCCCTTTTCAGCACTGAACTCGTTGTCTTCTGTCTTCCAGTTCCAGTTTGCACAGAGTGAATGTAAGGTCATATGAATTTATGAATGAACCGCTCATTTAAAAAATCTTCCTGGTCTACTGACGTTTGCACTTCAACCATTAAAATACACATAATAGCTTTCGTTAACACTAAATTAAGTAAATGCACTCCACCAGATAATTACGTCAACAATGTTGCTATAGAGCTACCGCAAAAACAGAAGTTCAAAGACAAAATTGTAGCTACAGATGGTTGCGCACTTGTTTCTCTGACGCATAATGGTAAACAGATATTTCTCTTCTTGACTCACCTATAAAACTACTGATGGCAAATGAAGTCAGAAGTAAACTTTATTTGTATACACATTCAGGGTCGTCGCTAGTGGGGTAAAAGGTGGTGACGATTATAGGGGCCCACGGCTGTTGGGGGGCCCCCGGTGATTTCAACTAACTGCCCGAGCCCAGCATGGAAAACGCTCAGGACAGTTGACGGGCCACTGCTGCACATCATCATGAAAGCTTATTATGTGCACGTGCTTTTAAGCCTTGCCAGTTTAAACATTTAAGAGATTGTAAAGCATTCACGTACACGATGCAAAATAACTCAACTGAGTACTCGTGGTGTGCTGTGCTCGGTGCGCACAGAGCGCCTGCGTCTCAGCGTGCAAACACCGAATTGAGTTACAATTGAGTGAGGGCTGGAGGGGTCCCTGACCTCCCGCGTTTTTACAGCTTTGCTCATTATAACCAATCACACACGATTCTGTTGAGTTTAGGAATGCAGTGGCCAATCAGAGGCGTTCAGACTGATTCAGACTGAAACTCCCGAAGTCCCTCATAAGCAACAAAGTGCAGATATACATACGATGTAAGAGATTTTATCATACAGTGTATGGACAGCTTCATTGATTATAAGAGAAGTTATGAGTGCTTAAACAGCTGCTAGACTGACTGTGATCATTTAAGAGTGCATTCTTTCACTGCGCGATTTAGTCTAACAAAATTAATTTAGAATTCTTCCAAAATTCAAGATCTGGGGGCAGGAAATATATTTATACAATTTCAGATAGTTAAGTCAATATCGCAAGAAGAGTGCCGTTTTTCTTTGCAAAAATCACAAATGTGACCCTGGACCACAAAACCTGTCTTTAGTCGCTGGGGTATATTTTTAGCAATAGCCAAAAATACATTCTATGGGTCAAAATTATCCATTTTTCTTTTATGCCAAAAATCATCCATGAAGATATTTAGTGAAGTTCCTACCGTAAATATATCAAAACTTAATTTTTGACCAGTAATATGCATAGCTAAGAACTTAATTTAGATCATTTTAAAGGTGATTTTCTCAGTATTTAGATTTTTCTTGCACCCTCAGATTCCAGATTTTCAAATAGTTATATCTCAGCCAAATATTGTTCTATCCTAACAAACCATACATCAATGGAAAGCTTATTTATTCAGCTTTCAGATGATGCAGAAATCTCAATTTCGAAAAATTGCACTTATGACTGGTTTTGTGGTCCAGGGTCACAAATATGATATTGATTTTATACAACAATTCAATAAACGAGAATTTAATATTAAGAGACTTATGTTTTAGACAACATATTGGCTATTTTTGCTCTATTTCGCCAACAAAAATAATTCCAAACAGCCACAGCACTGTTTTACGTCTCTGAACAACACGACAGTGTTTCGTTCCTGAATGAATGATTAAATGATTCGGTTCAATCGCAATTATTAACTCAACTCACTTATTAACAGTGACTTGCTGCCAACATGAAATTAAGAAAACATCTTAATTTGACAACACACACTGCAAATACAACACAAACAATAAAGAAACGTGCTGCAAAAGCAGAAATGCACTGCTAATAGGCACAGACATCAGAAATGTTTAAGGGAACCGCAGAGTGACTAACACGGCTGGGACATGCTGATCAATGTTTGCTCTGAAAGGTGAGATTTATTTTATCCTGTGGCTGACTTACTTTTACAACTTACTTAATAAAAATTAACCACAGCCTTAAAATTAATTAATTTTGCTAATCAAAACGCCAAAAAAAAGGTTAATTTTCGTTTTGTTGGGGTAATTTTGTTGTGGGCTGTATTACATGCATGTTTCTTTATTTGTGTGTGTTGTGAGGATTTGCAGTGTGTTTTGTATTTGGTTGTGTTGGGAGTATTTGCAGCACATGTGCTGTCTGTCAGATGATGAAGATGTTTTTCTGTTTTCATGTGTTTTCTGAAGTTGCAGCTCTCTCGACCACCGTAACATTCTAATGTCCTTCAGCAAAACATTAACAGTGAACCATCAGTTAATGATATTTTGATATTTAATATTATGATATTATTAAGTTGAAGATACTGTAATCCATTAATGATGGGTGGTAGCTGAATGGTGAACAATCTGAACTCAACACAATTATGTTTATACAAAGTAACTGAATGTCAGAAAATTTCAGGTTTTTGTTCTCTCAGATTTCTAAGGCTACACAATAGAAAAGATTTGTAAAAGTGTCTGGAAAAAGTCAAGCACCTTTTGAAAAGTTCATGAAAGCAAAGCATTTTTCTCTGTCAAAAAGAGCAATTGTATATATTAATACAGAATGTAACAAAACACTGTTAGATTGCAACTGAAACTTATATAGTAAGATTGCTAAAACGTTAAAAGCTTTAGAAGGATTTGAGGCAGTGTGTGTGGTTTGAGTTATACAGTTCCTGCCTGTTTTCCTGGATCCTCCTCCACATCATCATAGTCTGTTATTGGAAAACAAAAGCAAATTCATGTATCAATACATACATTACAATGCATTATAATAAATACTAGCAACACTAAAAACAAAAACAAAAAAACACTAAAATATACTAGCAGTAAATTTAAATGAGCTTTCATAACCACAGAAACTAATAATATAAAGTGATTATAAAAATTAAACAAAGGTTTTATTAACGTACCAAACATGTCACTCATATATTCTCCAACATTCTTCACATCATCATACTCCTCCTGAACACCCTCTGATATAAATGTGGCTATTATTAATTACATGAACAAATACACCATATCAGGGGTGATCAATCCTGCTCCTGGAGGGCCACAGTTAAAACCCCGATTAAACACACCTGAACCAGATAATAATCAGGATTACTAGAAACATCCAGACAGGTGTGTTTGGGACACGATGGAGCTGAACTCTGCAGGACACTGGGCACTCCAAGAGCAGGTTTGAACACCACTGGACTACATACTTTATATCGCACCATAATTTGAAGAAAAATAAAAAACCCTGTTCCAATCTAGAAGAGTGTAAATTGAAACCCACACCTGCTTTATCATTGGAGAACTGTCTTATAATAACGACATCATCATAGTTTTCCGGTACGTCATCTACAAAAAAAAATAAAAATAATAAATGCATGAATCAATTAAAATGCATATATATTAAAACAGACATATTTCTAGTGTTAAAACATGTAGAAATAATGATAAGAACTAAACCTGTAGCATGATGTCTCAGTCCAGCAGTGATTACATCATCATAGTTCTCTGGTGTGATTGGTTGCTTTTCTAAATGAGTTAAAAACAAAGAGAGAACAGACTTTAGTCAGGGCAACACCATAGTGATTTTTTGACAGGAATGAAAACGAGGTTGTGAGGGACAGAAGTACAAAATGTTCAATGGATTGTACTGTTGTTTAATAACATGCCAACTGTTCAACTGACGAAACATCTTTACAAAAACCTTTCAGTAAACAAAAACTTTTTGAAAATGTGATCTAGGACCTTTGTACAGTAGTTCATGCCACTGTTAAGACTGTAAGTCTGTCCCTCACAACCTCATTTTCATCTGCATAAAATATTCCATCTACCTTGACTAAGGTCTATAAACAGAAACAGATTTACTTCACAAAAGGGTAAAAGAAGTGAAACCCATCAGCTGAAGTTACTGACCTGTCGGGTCTTTAGTGGTGGAGAAATCATTATGATATTCAGGTGTGACTCCTTTTGCAGATTTTGCTTTAATAAAAAATATAAAAATGTATGTATGAAAGAAAGAAAACCATATCTAAACAATGTGCTGAATGGTGTATATAATTTTCTGCCTAGATAACTTTTTAAGTGAATTTTAATAAATTACATATGCTTTACACAACATACATAGGCTAATGTATGTAGCGGGTAACATTACTATACTTAAGTCCTCTAACCTGAAAGAAGCTCATCAGCATCTTCATACCCAGAATTCTGTTCTTCAGAAAGTACACTTCCTGTTATGGAGTAGAACCATCAGATACATTCACAATTGTAAATTTGCCAAAACCCCCACTTCCTTTGGATCATTCAACACTTAACACTATATAATTTCAAATAACACAAAAGGTCACACAAATCAATGTAATTTATTCCACTCGTCCCTCTGAGAGTGATTATCCTGTTGATCTCCACAAATTCCACACTATGACACTTACTCACCCCTCTGAGTGAAGAGACTGTGTCTATTTTTGTGCTGAATCTCCTCATAAACGGCCTCAGTCGTCGTCCTGTGTCTCCTCTTAGAGAGAGCTGTGAGTGTAGACAGACAAACCTGCTGTCAGTTCACAACACATGACTGATCACACACTGAATAAGACACAATATGACAGTCTCTGGATCTCTCCTACCTCTCCTCATCACTCTGTTCTGCTGAATCAGTATAAGCAGTGGCACTAAGAGCAGTAAGAGCACAACTCCCAGTACAATCACAAGCACTGGGGGGACGGAGAGAGATGCTGCTGGAGGAGTTTGTGGAGGAGAGGCTGATGTTGAGCGCACTGGAGGAGAAACTGGAGGAGAAGCTGATGTTGTTGTGGCAGGAGTAGTGGACACTGACAAATCTGGCAAATCTGTCAAAACAGACACAAACACATTCAAAGCTATGAATGCTCTGAATGTACCAATATTACACATTTTAATATGGTCTAAAAATAAATATTAGTTTTGCTGTGACCTGCACAGGTGAGTCCAGCGTGCTCTTTGTGGGAGCAGTCAGTGTGGTTTTTCAGGGAGAGAGGACAGTCCCACAGGTGAATCTCATTCCCTCTGCACTCGACTCTGTTCAGCCACACAACACCTTCACCAGCACCAAAGACTGAATTCCCATCAGCCCTCAGTGCTGCTCCACAACCCATCTGCCTGCAGACCACCTGAGCATCGCTGATGTCCCACTGATCATCACAGACTGAGCCCCACACAGCGTTATGATACACCTCCAGCCTCCCAGAGCACCGGCCCTCCCCTCCACTCAGTCTGAGAGGAACATGATCTAAAACACACACATCACAAAAAAGTAGATACATTAATTGCCAGCAGAGTACTGTCAGAACAGCAGCGTCTGCACAGGAGTATGTGTGTGAACATTTGTATATCCCAAGATGAAATCCTGGTTTCTCATATTAGAACACCATTATCTTATGTCCCTGTTGAAAAAAACAGCATAATGGTTTAAGCTGGTTTAAGCTGGTCCTGAGCTGGTTTAAGCTGGTCGTGTGCTGGTCTAAGCTGGTCCTAAGCAACTAGCTCCTGCTCAGGACCAGCTCATAACCAGTTTTTAACCAGCTCATGACAAGCTAAGTGCCAGCTTTAACCAGTTGCCATGCTTCAAAACATACCTAACCACATATGCTGTTTTTTTCAACAGGGGTTGCATTCAACATTCATGATTTTCATGATTGTTTCCGTTAAATTAACTTACCTGAACATGGTCTCTGATGGGGAGATGGGGAGCATGTCAGAGAGCTTCGAGGAGACTCATGGATCTCCTGTTCTGTAACAACAATTAAATATTATAAAAATTATTCCATACATCTTCTCAAAGCATTAATACTGAAGGATAACTCTTATATTGTTTACTGTTGGAAAAATCTGTTTTACCTGAGCAGATGATTTTGGCCACTTCCTCTTCACCACAGTCATTCTGTCCCCAGGGTGAAGATGGACACTGCCATAAAGTGGAATCATGTGGTCGACATGTTACTTTATCCAGCCAGTTAGAAGCTGATTTCAGTCTTGCAGTAGAATCAGACAAAACACCAGATCTTCCACAGTTCAGCTCTTGACAGATCAGACTCGCTGTGTCTCTGTCCATCTTGTTGTAGCACACATTACCCCAGGATCCATTGTAGAAAACCTCCACATTCCCTTCACAGCCCTCAGTTAACCTGATCTCATAAAACTCTAGATGGAAAAAAAAAATAACATTTTAAAATCACAAAACTGGAACATGTGAACACAGACACATGAATGTTGAAATGTGTAAAACCGTATATTTAATTTCAATGTAAACAATCTAGCAGCATGTTTACCTGAGCACACGACTCCTACATCCTCCTTGTGATTACAGTCATGTGTTCCCCAGCCTGGAGATGAGCAGCTCCACAGGGACGTCTCATTCCCCTCACACTCCACCTCATCCAGCCATATGGGTCCAGAACCATGACCAAACCAGGCTGGTACCTGCTGGTTACTGAGGGCCACTCCACACTGCAGCTGTCTGCACACCACATGGGCATCTTTAATATCCCAGGAGTCATCACACACTGTCCCCCATGAGCCGCTGTGAAAAACCTCCAGCCTCCCTGCACAGTTTCCCCCAGAACCCACCAGCCTGATGGACCCACGACCTGTTATTCAGAGAAAGAAAAACACATTATTGACCACAAACAACTAAAGAATCTGCCCAGATGTTGTTGTTCTCACCAAGGCAGGTGATTGACAGCTGTTGTGTGGAGCTGCAGTTGAGAGTTTGTGGAGAGCTGCAGTTCCCCAGATGAGCTTCACTCCCAGAGCACTGGAAGCCCGTCACACACTCATGACTGTGTTCAGGACTGGATGAAGAGGAGCCGTAGAAGTTCAGCACAGAGCCACAGCCCAGCTGTCTGCAGACCACAGATGATTCAGTGAGACTCCAGGAGTCCAGCAGAACTCTCCTCCAGACCTGATGGATGAAAACTTCCAGCTCTCCCTCACACTGTCTCTCTCCAGACAACCGCACCAGACCATCATGAAGAGATAGAGAGGAACCTGAGGAGAAGATCCGATGTTTTTGTAAAATACTGCAAGTTTGAGAATAAAACATTTTATATATTAAAAAAATCAATACAAAAATAATTGACAAAAACATTAATCTTTCAGACTGAAATAATCAAGTAAAATACATGACAACATATTGTATTTCTACTACTGAGTCTTTGAGCAGCATAATATCAGTCAATCTTACACTATATTGACTCACTAGCGCAGATGACTCCAACATCTCGTCTATGAGAACATTCAGCTCGACTCCATGAAGAGATGGAACATTCTGAGAGTTTTGTTTTATTCCCGTCACAATCAAACACATCAGCCCAGATTTCATCACTTCCCTCTCCAAACCAGTCTGATCCCACAACAGACACAGCAATCCCACAATTCAGCTGTCTACAGAGGACACTGGCAGCTCTCATATCCCAGCATGCATCACACACTGAGCCCCACTCTTTGAGGAACTGAAGCTCCACTCTTCCAGAACAAGAGTCTGAACCATTTACCAGCCTGAGATCTGTGTAACCTGAGCAAAGTAGAGAGAGTTCAGAAACAATGCATAACACTTTCTTCCGTTAGGCTGTCACTAGATTTATCACATTATTTCTTAAATCTTAGACATGACCAATCAAAAACAAATGAAGAGATGCTGAATATTTATACTCAACCAGAGCAGATCAGTCCCACAATGTTGTCACTGCTGCAGTTGTGTTTGTGTGATAATGATATTGAACAGAATGAAATATGAGACTCATTTCCTCTGCACTGAATCTCTTGTGTCCACATCTGAGCGTCTCCTTTGTCAAAAGCAGCTGCTCCCAGCACCTGTACAGGAGCCCCACAGTCCAGCTCTCTACACACAACCTCTGCATCCTGCTGGTCAAAGGCAGCGTCACACACTGACATCCACGTCTGATCGTGAAGTATCTCTAACCTCCCAGAGCAAAAATGAGACCCATCAGCGAGTCTTGAGCGCTTATGACCTGTTTATATTGCATAACAGTGAACATTAGGTGAGCATGGTTTTGTTAAACGGGTTCTGGATTTGGCAAGCTTTACATTCAATTACATCTTTAACACTCAGTGTTTCTTACATTTACTACCTTATTTGTAAAGGTTTACTGTAGTACATTATGAAAGGGTTTTTAAAGTGAATTTCCCAAAATGAAAATTGTAATCATCTCCTCTCCTTCATATCTCTGTCTAGGCTGCTTCTTTTCATAAATAAATAAATAAATAAAACTAAGCTTTGGACACTTTTCCTTAATGTTAAAAAGTGGCAGACTCAAATACTGTTGTGTACTTATCATTAATTATTTTGTTGTTACTGTCTATCCCTCTTTGAATGAATGAATGAATGAATGAATGAATGAATGAATGATGCATGAATGTGCATACTGTCAGAAAGTTGCAGAAGTTCAGAATGAGCATGTTTTCGCAGTTCACTTTCAATAGCATGTGTTTAATATTTGTTTAATGGCATCATTTTTTATGACTTACGGTGAGTAGGCCTATCACTGATACCGATACTACTTATGTCTCTAGGAAATTGTTCTTTTTTCCTAATATTCAACCACTACAGCGCACGCAGCCGTATTTGTGCTTACAATTGAAGAGCACGCGCTACGAGCAAAGTATAATGGCTGACAGGACAGGCAAATTCGTTTTTATTGACATATGGTCTGACAACATCTCATCTGACCACAGTTCACTGTTGTTCTATAAAGCTCCCTCGTCTCCTGTGCTGTTTCCGTGCTCGTTTGATCAGCACCTTGCTGAGGTGAAGTGGAGTGCGCGTCTGAAAAGCCTCCTGCCTGCATATTCTGTTAAATATCTTACTACACTCTGCTAAATATCTAAAGTTTTAAACAACATGAAGGTACATATATGATGACAGATAATGATGAACTGTAGATATTTCTTTGTGAAAATGCAGTAAAATAATCATGGCACATTTACATTATTTTTAAGTTGCCTAATTCTTAAGTGGTACTTAATTATAAGAATAAGATATAGTTTAAACTGAACATGCAGTTAACCACTTCCAAATATATATATATATCTTTACTTTCTTACATAATCAAGACAAAATGATCAGAAAGTGTGGGATGCATTGAGGTTTAATTTTATTCACCTGAGCAGATGACTCCAGCATCACGACTATGAGTGCAGCCGTGTTTATTCCACCCTCCTGATCCACAGTTCTTCAGTGTAGACTCTGTTCCTGTACATATTAAAACACTCATCCAGATTGGTCCTGATCCTTGTCCAAAATGAGCACGACCCAGAGCATCTACAGGTTCTCCACAGTCCAGCTCTCTACACACCACTGCAGCTTCAAGCATATCCCAGCTAGCATCACACACTGTTCCCCACTGACCTCTATGAAGAACCTCCACTGTACCAGCACAAGGACTGTTACCATTTACCAGTCTCACATTCATTACATCTATGAGAGAGGGAAATAGAGAGAAAGACAGAGACAAAAATCAATCAATCAATCTAAAAAGATGTCATCATATTTAAAAGTGGCATAACTACTGGTAACTTTAGGTAGTTGCACTGGGGCCCTGTAGGTTCTGTGAACAAAAACAAAGCTATTTTATCTTCTTAGAAGACTTGAAACACAGAGCATGAATAATATGGACTACATTTAAGGTCAATCTTTGGAGCTTGAAGCAAAATATCTGAAATAATAAAATTACTGATTTAAAAAATACTACTGTATTAGTGCTTGCCCATGCAAAACCTGCCAGAACTTGGGTTAAAGATTTATTAATGTATCCAAAATGTAGGGATAGTACCATTTAAGAGAGAGACAAAGACATTCAGAACAAACAGAATTACAGTGTTATATTTTCATGAATTTAAGTTCGTTCTTGTAAGCTGTGGGTGTGTTGAGGGCCCTACCAAATTTTTATGCACTGGGATGCATATGATCCTAGTTATGCTACTAATTGCTCTCATATTCAGACTTGTAACCTGAAGGTCGCGCAGGAATTGTCTTGGGAGTGAATAACCAGCGCTCTCTCCACCTTCAATACCACGACTGAGGTGAGAACCTTGAGCAAGGCACTGAACTCCCAACTTCTCCCCGGGTGCCACAGCATTGGCTGCCCACTGCTCCGGGTATGTGTTCACAGTGTGTATGTGTGTTCACTGCTGTGTGTGTGCACTTCAATGGGTTAAATGCAGAGCACAAATTCTGAGTATGGGTCACCATACTTGGCCACACGTCACTTCACTTTCACTTTCACTTACCAGCACACAGAAGTTCCTGGTCATCATGGGAGCAGTTGTGTTTGTGTGGTGATGTTGGACAGAGGTGAATCTGAGACTCATCTCCTCTACACTGAATCTCTTGTGTCCACATCTGAGCGTCTCCTTTGTCAAAAGCAGCTGCTCCCAGCACCTGTACAGGAGCCCCACAGTCCAGCTCTCTACACACAACCTCTGCATCCTGCTGGTCAAAGTCAACAGCACACACTGACATCCACGTCTGATTATGAAGGATCTCTAACCTCCCAGAGCAGCGAGAACCTCCAACCAGCCTGACACCTGCGGTAGTGAGAGAAAATAAACTTAAAATTCTCCCAAAAATTAAAATTCTGCCATTAATTACTCACCCTCATGTCGTTCCAAACCCGTAAGACCTTCATTCATCATCGGAACACAAATTAAGATATTTTGAATGAAATCTGAGAGTTCTCTGACCCTGCATAGACAGCAATGCAACTGAAATGTTCCCAGGCCAAGAAACGTAGCAAGAACATCGGTAAAACAGTCCATGTGACATCAGTGGTTCAACCATAATTTTAGAAAGCAGCGAGAATGCTTTTTGTGCGCAAAGACTTTATTCAACAATTCTTCTCCTCAAAATCACATGTTCCACCATTATCAAGAGTTACGGGTTTGGAACGACATGAGGGTGAGTAATTAATGACAGAATTTTTATTTTTGGGTGAACTATCCCTTTAAGTTAAGTTAGATGTTATCATTGTTATCATGGACTTCTACCGCATTTATCTAACAACATTTATTTAAAATAAAAAGGCAAAACTTTATAATAACTTTGGCAATAACATTAACAAACATTATTATAACATTCAGTAATGATGACAGATCATTATTTGTGCATTCAAATTGTTATTGAACTTTGAAACATATATTTTGTTTTTTGAATGTACATGAACTACTGATACATACTAAAACATTACGAAATGTTTGTTATGGTGTGGATAATAACTTGTTATAGGTGGTCAATCATTAGTCTAAGCCTTAGATGACACAGACAAACACTGACGGTTCACTTAATGCCTTTTTTGGAAGAAAAAAAGGCAAACACGTGATGCTGAGCAAAAGCAAACACTTGACTGCAAGCTCATTTCTGATTGGCTGGCTTTAAGAAACTTCCAGGAGTCAGAATGCTGTAAGAAATAATAGTCTGCCCCGACCCAGATTCCACTCCACAACAGATGTATGATCATGTTCATTTCCCAAAATTTCTTAATTATTATAGACAGGGGTGCAAACTCGTCAGGGGTGAAAAAGGTGACAAACTAAACTCCCCCCCCCCCATATATATATATATATACACACACATGGGTGGGAATCGCAGGGTACCTCACGATACGATATAATCACGATACAGCAATTCTGCAATAATCAATATATTGCTAGACAGTCATATAATGATACATCCCGATATATGTCTAACTATGAAAACAAAATGCCTGTGAAAAGGTTAAGTGCAAGTTTGCTTCCTTTATTCAAGTCCAAACAGTTAGAAAACAGCAAAAAAGTACTGTAAATCAATTTTAACGTTAAGTAAATTAATAATTTTATTGATTAATTTATATATTTTTTGTTTGTAGTTTATTTAGAATATATTTAGCTATCACACAAAATAACTTGAGATTCACTTGCGAGTGCAGTTAAACAGTTTATTAGGAACAATCAAAGATGTCTTTCAAAGCTGACTTTTTAGCATCATTACTCCAGTCACATGATCCTTCAGAAATCATTCTAATATTCTGATTTGCTGCTCAAAAAAACATTTATTATTATTATTATTATTCTGTTGAAAAGAGCTGGTTTTTTTTATGAATGGAAAGTTCAGAAGAACAGCATAGTTTGTAACATGATAAATGTCTTTATCATCACTTGTGTGCTAAATAAAAGTTTTAATTTCTATATGCTGACTACAAGCTTTTGAATGGTATAGTGTATATTGTTACACTTGGGGTAAGACTGAAGTAATGAAGAAGAGAATTCTTTACAAAAACATTACAAAACCTGCCATTTTCATAGTGTATATTGTTTATGTGCTCTGAAGGAAACAAACAAACAAACATACATTTTGAAGTTCTGAGTTATTTCTCTCAGCAGATCTTCTTCCAGAAACAGAAAGTAGTCCGGATGAACTTGTTTGTTTACACGGAGGCGATGTATGCGTTTACATTCGCGCGCGCCTCACGTGGATGTTTGAATCTGAAAGGCACGAACGGCGCGTGGGCGGGACCGTATTAGATATAATGAGTTGAGACGGGAAAACTGTACATCGCATCAGTTTCATACGAATTACTTTAACATAGAATATTTGTTTTGGACGTAACTTACTTCATTTAAAAGTAGACATTTTAAGCTTTCTATACATATATTTCTCATGTATTTGAGGCGAGTATTCGCGGAGATTCAGGTTGTTTTATTTACGTGTCTGTGAAGAAAGGTGACAGAGCCGGCAGAGAACGCACCCCGTTTATTTTATTAATTTTAGAAAAGCACATTATTTCGTTGTTATTATGACTATACAGAAATAAAATGAGACCCTTTGCAGTTTCAAATGATACCTTATTCTTATCTGTACAATCAAAACTGACAAGAGTATTTTTAGTTCTTTTCGCGGTCATAAAGAAAATAGGAGACAGCCCGCACCGGTGCGGGCTTCGACCCCAAGGTTAGCCAATCAGAGACAGAGTAGGGCGCCCCCCCGAATTTCGCCGAAAGGTGACAAGTTTGCACCCCTGTATAGAGAAGATGAAAGTCACCAGTTATGTTGTTTCTGCACCATTTGGGATGATCACATCCTGAGCAAATGGTGACCAATTGTAGAATGGGAATGGGTGTGGGACACTGAGAACCATCTCAGACAATGGGGTCTCGAAACTTCATTAACATACAAACCACAGCTGTTACAACAGGAGCAACTTCTTTTACATTAAGGGTAGTAAACTGTAACTGTATAAAATGTTTGAGCTTAGGATGTTCGGGGTTCATTCCGACTGCACACAAAGGTATTTTGTCACTGCTATGCTGCAATAAACATCTTCAACGTCCTCATCACTTTTTTTGCACAACTATTTATGTCAAGAAATTGTGTTTATAATGTACTGGGCTGGTACAATAAAAGCTTCTGAGAAAGAACTGATCATTGCATTATTTGGATTTACATTTACATTTTACATTTATACATATAGCCAAAGCCAATTACTGTACAGATGCATTCAAGATTAAAATCTTATCACTTCATGCATTCCCTGAGAATTGAACCCATGACGTTGGTGTTGCTAATGTTGTGGTCCTACTCACCCTGCTCCGAGCTCAGTCGCTAGAACACCTCTTGAGATCAGGGGAATGAGGTTTTACCTGCACAGCACTTACCTGCTGGCCTCTGCTACACTCACCCCCCTAAACCTCACTCCCATCCAGGTCACGGCACCAATATTGTGGTCCTACTTGCCCCGCTCCGAGCAGGATTCAAACCGCGGTCTCCGGTGTGGGAGGTGGGTGCTCTAACAAGGAGGCTAAGGGCAACGGCCTCTAGCGTCAGGCGCTAGAGCGCCTCGAGATCAGGGGAGTGTGGTTTTACCTGCACAGCACTTACCCACTGGCCTCTGCTACACTAACACCTGGTGCTAAAAAATATAAAACTTTGGAACTAAAATATAATGTATGTGTATCTACAGTGATGTAATTGGTTAAATTTTAGAATAGCTCACCTGAGCAGATGACCCCTGCATCTCTATCATGATTACAGTCATAATCATACAACTGAACTGATCCACAGTTCTTCAGTGTAGTCTCTGATCCAGCACATGTCATACGATTTGTCCAGATTGGTCCTGATCCTGGTCCAAAATAAGCATCACCCAGAGCATCTACAGGTTCTCCACAGTCCAGCTCTCTACACACCACTGCAGCATCAGACAAATCCCAGCCAAGATCACACACTGTTCCCCACTGACCTCTATGATGAACCTCCACTCTACCAGCACAGCGACTGTGACCACCAACCAACCTCACATTCACACTGTCTGTTTATTGAATACAGAAAACAAGAGAAAAAGTACTTATGAACAGAGCGAACAAGACAGTAAGAAGAATCTCATAAAAAGAGAGAAGAAATCTTTCATACAGAGTCAGAAGATTTGACATAAGATTTCAGTGAAGTATAAAACATCTGCTCAAACCTGCACAAACCAGTCCGACATCACTGTAATGTGAACAGTTGTATTTGTGTGGCAGAGATGTTGGACAGAGGTGAATCTGAGACTCTTTTCCTCTGCACTGAATCTCTTGTGTCCACATCTGAGCGTCTCCTTTGCCAAAAGCAGCTGATCCCAGCACCTGTACAGGAGCCCCACAGTCCAGCTCTCTACACACAACCTCTGCATCCTGCTGGTCAAAGACAGCATCACACACTGACATCCACGTCTGATCATGAAGTATCTCTAACCTCCCAGAGCAGCGAGAACCTCCAACCAGCCTGACACCTGAAAAACACAATGAGTATGAATTGACCTTTCAGAACAAAACATACAATACTTTTTTTTTTTACAAAATGAAGTTTTGAGGTTACCTGAGCAGATGACTCCTGCACTCTTGCTCTGACACACACCTTGAAAACCCCATGTGACAGATCCACATTTTTTCAGTGTGGACTCAGATCCAGTACACATTGCATTATTCAGCCAGACTGGTCCTGATCCGAGTCCAACCTGAGCATCACCCAGAGCATCTACAGGTTCTCCACAGTCCAGCTCTCTACACACCACTGCAGCATCAGCCAAATCCCAACCAGCACCACACACTGTTCCCCACTGACCTCTATGATGAACCTCCACTGTCCCACTGCAGGGACTGTTTCCATTAACCAACCGCACATTTATTATTTCTGTGTACAGTAAGGAAAAAAAATTAGAAGAGATCTATCAAAATTAAATGAAAATTTCTTGTTGAAACGGTCAACACAAACCTGTACAAAGCAGTCCAACATTATTTTTGTAAGAGCAGTTGTATTTGGGTGTGAATTTGAAAGATGTTTTACACATATGAATCTGAGATTCATTTCCTCTGCACTGAATCTCTTGTGTCCACATCTGAGTGTCTCCTTTGCCAAAAGCAGCTGCTCCCAGCAGCTGTACAGGAGCTCCACAGTCCAGCTCTCTACACACAACCTCTGCATCCTGCTGGTCAAAGACAGCGTCACACACTGACATCCACGTCTGATCATGAAGTATCTCTAACCTCCCAGAGCAGCGAGAACCTCCAACCAGCCGGACTTCTGAAAGAACATAAATAATTATAGTTCTGTCAGGACCACTATCGATAATATGATTGACGCTTAGCATAAAGTTTGGGTTGGCGGCATGGTTCTGTTCTGGGTAAAAACTCCCTGCTCATCCATGCAGCCTGTCATGACTGAGCAGGGAGAGCAGCAATAACGGGTTAACAGAACAGAACCAAATGTAGCAGATATCATTAATGCTCTTAATGCCATAGTGTAAACATTATTCAAGATAAAAGAAGTCTGATTCGGGAAATAAGGAATTTCAGAAAGCCAAGTCCTGTGACAAGAGGAGGAGTTGGGGATGGAGGAGGGTAATTTGCTCCTGAGCAATTGATAAAGCTGCTGAATAATACTGAATAGACCTTATATAGGAGTGACGTGATGGGCGTCGTATTCCTATAGGTAGACGTGGATCAGCTGAGAGTCATCTGATGCAAGCTTGACTTATGTGACCTGGAACTTTCACACTATCAGTGCCTAAACATAGCACCTAATGAATCTGTGGTGGTCAGGTGGTATAAGTCGTAGCTCTCAGAAAGCTCCCAGTTCACAAGTTGTAATTAGGAGTTCTACGAGGACATGAATGGTTTTTACAAGTTGGTAATCACAGTAATGATGATATGGCGTGACGCACCTTAATGCTACTCTTTATTTTTTGTTTTTGCAACAAAACATTATTTAGGCTATGTATAGCTGTATCCCTTTTAGCCACAACCCTTGTAGACCTTGTGTAGCCCCGCCCCTTTTCAGCACTGAACTCGTTGTCTTCTGTCTTCCAGTTCCAGTTTGCACAGAGTGAATGTAAGGTCATATGAATTTATGAATGAACCGCTCATTTAAAAAATCTTCCTGGTCTACTGACGTTTGCACTTCAACCATTAAAATACACATAATAGCTTTCGTTAACACTAAATTAAGTAAATGCACTCCACCAGATAATTACGTCAACAATGTTGCTATAGAGCTACCGCAAAAACAGAAGTTCAAAGACAAAATTGTAGCTACAGATGGTTGCGCACTTGTTTCTCTGACGCATAATGGTAAACAGATATTTCTCTTCTTGACTCACCTATAAAACTACTGATGGCAAATGAAGTCAGAAGTAAACTTTATTTGTATACACATTCAGGGTCGTCGCTAGTGGGGTAAAAGGTGGTGACGATTATAGGGGCCCACGGCTGTTGGGGGGCCCCCGGTGATTTCAACTAACTGCCCGAGCCCAGCATGGAAAACGCTCAGGACAGTTGACGGGCCACTGCTGCACATCATCATGAAAGCTTATTATGTGCACGTGCTTTTAAGCCTTGCCAGTTTAAACATTTAAGAGATTGTAAAGCATTCACGTACACGATGCAAAATAACTCAACTGAGTACTCGTGGTGTGCTGTGCTCGGTGCGCACAGAGCGCCTGCGTCTCAGCGTGCAAACACCGAATTGAGTTACAATTGAGTGAGGGCTGGAGGGGTCCCTGACCTCCCGCGTTTTTACAGCTTTGCTCATTATAACCAATCACACACGATTCTGTTGAGTTTAGGAATGCAGTGGCCAATCAGAGGCGTTCAGATTGATTCAGACTGAAACTCCCGAAGTCCCTCATAAGCAACAAAGTGCAGATATACATACGATGTAAGAGATTTTATCATACAGTGTATGGACAGCTTCACTGATTATAAGAGAAGTTATGAGTGCTTAAACAGCTGCTAGACTGACTGTGATCATTTAAGAGTGTGTTCTTTCACTGCACGATTCAGTCTAACAAATTTAATTTAGAATTCTTCCAAAATTCAAGATCTGGGGGCAGAAAATATATTTATACAATTTCAGATAGTTAGCCAATATCGCAAGAAGAGTGCCGTTTTTTTTCGCAAAAATCACAAATGTGACCCTGGACCACAAAACAAGTCCTTGGGGTATATTTTTAGCTATAGCCAAAAATACATTGTATGGGTCAAAATGATCAATTTTTCTGTTATGCCAGAAACCATTAGGATTTTAAGTAAAGATCATGATCCATGAAGATATTTAGTGAATTTCCTAGCGTAAATATATCAAAACTTAATTTTTGATCAGTAATATGCATAGCTAAGAACTTCATTTAGATCATTTTAAAGGTGATTTTCTCAGTATTTAGATTTTTTGTACCCTCAGATTCCAGATTTTCAAATAGTTATATATCAGCCAAATATTGTCCTATCCTAACAAACCATACACCAATGGAAAGCCTATTTATTCAGCTTTCAGATGATATAGAAATCTCAATTTTGAAAAAAAATTTGGGTCACAAATGTGATATTGATTTTATACAACAATTCAATAAACGAGAAGTTAATATTAAGAGACTTACGTTTTAGACAACATATTGGCTATTTTTGCTCTATTTCGCCAACAAAAATCATTCCAAACAGCCACAGCACTGTTTTGCGTCTCTGAACAACACGACAGTGTTTTGTTCCTGAATGAATCAACCGTTTAAATGATTTGGTTCAATCGCAATTATTAACTCAACTCACTTATTAAGAGAGACTTGCTGCCACCTACAGGCAGTTTTAATTTTACATTTAATATAAATATATATATCTAAATATAAATATATATATATATATATATATATATATATATATATATATATATATATAATTTTAAATATTTAGCGTTTTAGGATGAAAATATCAAAACACGATTTATGCATTTTTAATTGCAGGTTAAATGCATTCATGTTCTGCACTAAACAGTGTGTAAATACATCTAAATGCCACTTCGGATGCAGCTTCTGTGTTTCCTCTGCATTGCAAAGATGAATTTAGTTGATAATGATTTTATTTGTTTGCTAACAGCCCCAAATGTCTTATTATTCTAATTGACTTTATTGATTAAACATAAGAATTTGACGCAAATGTTAATGCACACTTCTAGAAAAAAATGGCTTTAAGGTAAAAATGCCCACAAGGGTAAAATTCTCTAAACTTGTTGGAAAAGATTAATTTCTGTCACTGCTATGAACCACACAGAATATGAAGATTATCAAAAACTTTAGGAGTCAGCTGTCTACGCTCACTGCCCATTACAAGAATTAATTTATATTTAATTCATACAGTGAAGACTATGCAATGATATTTTACATTTGATTATTCGGTTTCTATACCCGGACACCTACAAACTTGAAAAAACTTAAACATTATTTAATTCTCGATTTCAAACAGTGCCCATGAGTACGACCAGCACTGGGGCCCCTTAAACCAGAGTTACGGCCCTGCACATCTTATCAGCTCAAGCAAATGCTTTAAATCCCACTGACTGGCCAGGTGATGATTCAATACGTACCGCAAAATAGGGCTGTCAAAGTGGATGAAAAACTAAATTCCATTTTTTTACTTTAATATTACTAATATTCTAATTATATACAAATTGAAAAGAATTTCAGAGGGAAAAGGCCTGAGGCCACAAGAGAGCACAATGAGCGAATTGTTCAAAGCAATTAAATAACATGACTGTCTTTAAAAAACAAACAAACATGTATTATGTATTTAGGCATATTAAGAGCCAAAGCGCCGAACATGAGATGTTTTAAAAACATGCAGTGAAACGGAAAGAAAACGGAAATTAATTATATGTGTGATGTATTTGTACATCAAATGTTGCAATAATATTGTTAAAATGTGTTAAGAATATTTTCTATTTGAAGCAATCTTTGTCATCCCACTTTAGAAAACATTATTTCAAAAGTGGGACAGACTAATGTGGGACAGTCAAGGTTTTTCAATTGATAAAATGTGCATTAAGAAAGATAAATGCAATTTTTTGTTACATTTCTGGGCTTATAATGCAGCAATATTATTTATTTTAAGATCTACCATTCAAAACTTAGAGACTAGAGGACAATGGGATCCTGGATCATGATGAGTCCACGGCTGACAAGGACTGCTTATTTTTGTTATGAAGTGTTTTTACCATTACAATCTGCTTGACACATGCTTTTGAAAATATGTTCCATATTCTTACCATGTGCAGAGTATAGAAGTTTAACAACAGTTTAAATACATTCCATGTTCTAAAGTATAGATCTTTTAATGAAATTATTTAACTATCTTTGTTAATTCCAATTTTACATTTTTGACTTTATAACATGGTTGTTATTATTGTTGCTACCAGAAATGAGTAATTTTTTAAACAAATTATTTTAAATGGTATGATTTCTGTGTTACTGTATATACTGTAGTTATATTTAACATTTCACATGTGAACATTTAGGCTACTATAGTTTATTTAGACAAACTGATAAAGACAGCAAACACACTGTAGGCTTACTACATTAACTAACCAAACAGGGTATGCACATTTAATCAGGAGTGTAAAAATGTGAAGTTTTCTTTGTAAAAATTAAATTATTTCTCAAGGCACTACAGAAGCTACATCTCAACCAGCATATATCATGAATATGTGCAGAACTGTAACTGTTGGTTAATGCTGCACAAATGTGGCATAAATGTGTTTACACAGGAATAGGATATTTGAGGTTTTAAACATTAAATTATGAAATGCAAAAAAAGAAAGAATTTATTCATTTGTGTTCACTATACACTACCTATCACACATTTGAAATTTGTGACAGAAGTTTGCCTTGGGTACTGAAAGTGTTTTCCTTTTTATGCCATACATTTACTATCTTTGTGCACATTGTGCGCATCAGTCTAAAATGTTGTAAAATATTGCATTGAGTACTTTGAATGTTCATAGTTTAGATATTATATGAATAGCAAAACTCGGGTGTAGACACAAGTGTGCAAATGTTACCTGAGCAGATGACTCCAGCATCTTTAGCATGATCACAGTAACTTCGGTCCCATCCTGAGGATCCACAGTCCTTCAGGGTGGATTCTGAACCAACACATCTGACAAAACCCATCCAGACTGGTCCTGATCCTGGTCCAAAGTGTGCATTAGTGAGAGCGTCTACCGGTTCTCCACAGTCCAGCTCTCTACACACCACTGCAGCATCAGGCAAATCCCAGGCAAGATCACACACTCTTCCCCACTGACCTCTATGAAGAACCTCCACTGTACCAGCACAGCGACTGTGACCACCAACCAACCTCACATTCACACGGTCTAATATTTAAAAAAAAGAAAATAAGCGAGAAAGATATGCATATTGTGAAATAATAAATGATAGTGTTGCCATCTGAAACACTACATTA
Organism: Aspiorhynchus laticeps; assembly: GCA_023376895.1. Classification (NCBI taxonomy): domain Eukaryota; kingdom Metazoa; phylum Chordata; class Actinopteri; order Cypriniformes; family Cyprinidae; genus Aspiorhynchus; species Aspiorhynchus laticeps. The sequence continues at coordinate 23,264,443 of CM041805.1, read as the reverse complement.
TAATCAAACATTTTAAATTTAAAAAAATATTCCGACCACTTCAGATAATTGCTGAAAGTAACATTGCTTTGCCTCTCTCTTTTTTTTAAACTTGTGTACTTACTGGCTGTGATGAATATTACAACTGCAGACAGTAAAATGAGTGTCAGGCATCTTATCATCATCCTCAGCATGATTAACTCAACACCCAGTACAAGCTTCTCTGAACTGATGATACAGAAGTACAGGCATCCTCTTAATGAGAGGGAAAGAGACCCAGCACCCTCCAATCACACTCGCTATTACCTTATTAGACACAACAGAGGAAACCATCAAACAACTGCAGTGACAAATCAGAGAAGGCATTTATGATGTTTCCCATATATATCAAAACTGTCAGTGCTGGTGAACTCCTCCTCCCCTCACATCAAGACACCTGACTGAGAGAAGACATGCACGCACACACACACACACACACACACACACACATATATTTGACTTACAGGAGACAGGAAACTCTCCAGTTTATTTACAGCATCAAAGTCAAATACCTGCAGAGACGAGATAAAAGCACCGATAACTAACTGTGGACGTCCGAAACACTGTGTATTAGTGTACACATGTCAGAATGACATAAACCCAACAGCAAAACTGTAAAATGACAACATAAAAACCATAATTTCCATTCTGCGATGATCATGTTGTTCACCTTGTGACCAGCAGAGAGTCAGTGTGCTGCTGTACATTCCTGCTAAACCACCACTTCCAGAATAGTGTAGCAACATACTAAAATTGTACATTTGAACAAAGAAATAATAATTGAATCTGTGTATTTTATGCTTGAGAAAAAGTCTGGTCTTGATAGTATCAGTGGTGTCTCACACATTAAATAAAGATGAATGAGAAAATAATTTAGTATTACATAGCCTAAATAAAACTTCAAATAAACCATCCTCTAAACATTACATAGAAAACAAAACTGTGGTTGGTTTGTATGTCAGTCAGATAGTCTCTTCTTATCTGCATGTTAGTGGTTCTTGTCCAGAATATTTTAAAATGTGAACTTTTTCCACGTGTAGTCAAAGTTTGGTCTACATGAGACTAGATGCAGTCTTAAAAAAGTGCCAATACAACACTTTCCACACTTACATAAGTGATTTTTCTTGTAGCACTGTAGTAGTAATACACTACAATTGTGATGCACTCCTGTTTAGGATTATGAATCTATAAACATACCAGCTTGTATCAGTGATCTGTTCTTTTGGAGTGGCATCATCATAGTTCTCAGATGTGTCATCTACACCAAAAAAAAACAATCTGTTAAATATACTTACAAAAGAATTTAAGATTTCTTTAAAATATAACATTTTACCAACACATTATACAGTATATTTTGGTGTTTAAAAAAGGTCAGAATACAACCAAGCAACATTACAAGATTTAATTAAAGAACAAATCTGTGCAAACAACAGTCAGTTAAACTTTGGCTAAACATCATCAGACTGATAGATACAAGTAAAAAACTTGAGTTTTGAGACATTTGTTCCTGTTTTGTACACATTGTCATAATATACTTCTGTCAATCGAATAAAAAAATCACACATTTTTCTAAAATTAATCGCATTTAATTGCATATTAATATAATACATTTATTGTTAAAATTTCACACTGAATCTCCAAATTAATGTAACAACATAAAGATGATATATTTTAAATATGAGTTTAATAAGGCTAAATATGAGTTAAATATGAGTTTTTACTGAGTAGCCTATTGTTAAAAAAGACCAGTATCATACCAATATTGCTACACTGATGTCTATAGAATGCATTTCCCCTCAATTTTAGCCATTAATTATAGTCATTCAACATTATAGTATAATTGAAAACTATTATTTTTAACATTTAAAAGGTTTTGAAGTGAACTTAAACAAAATAAAACTTCACATAAACTATAAATTGTATACACAAACTATAGGCTGAACTGAATATAAATGAATCTTTATTCAAGCAACAGAAGTTAATAAGTGAAGAGTAGCGAGTGATTTCTCTTTTTCTTTTCTTCTTTGATTTACATCAATGACACACTGCAGCAGGTTTTACTTTAAAAGCAGGTCTTTTTTAATAAAAAATCTGATGAGTTCATGTTAATTATAAAATCAAATGTACTTTTTTAAAGATTTATTTTAATTAGGCTATTGTTATTCAGAAGAATATTTTAGCAATGCTTGTCAGGTACACAGTATATATTAGTACATATAATATATTAGTAGGTCATTAAAAAAAGATAATAAAGTATATCTATACCATACACAGTTCATCATATAGGATACTGGACCAAGTTTGCAGCTGCTTGTGTTTAATACTGCAATACCGGTCTATTCCTTTGTGTGGCAGTAAAGCACTGAGATGTTAAACTTGTGGAGTAGGCCTATACTGAATTGTTCAATTAATAATTGAACTGAATAATTTGGAGTTCACTCAGCAAAACTGTAAAGAGGTATTAACATCGAGACAACAAAATAAACTGTCGATGAAGTGGATACTTACATATCGCTTGTCAGCAATGAAGAAGCTCTTAAAATGTTGTGTGCAGCTTTGAATGACTTGTTACTGCAGGTAAGGTACAGTATTTATTTACTGGATAAAAACATACCTTATCACATAAGATAATAGTAATAATAATAATATCATAATTATTATTATTATGTTAGGCCTATATTATAAGTTAGTCTACTTATTTTTTATTTATTTTTAACATTTAATTGCAGTACTTGCTGTTAAAGCACTGATGGTCATTTGGTATTATGTTTAGGATGTCTTCAACTATGTGGTTGTGCTTTATAAGTATAAGATCTTAAGTTTGGTTTGTGTAATGTCTTAAACACACACACACAAAAAAAAGTCTGAAATTCAGTCAGGTCAAATGTTGTTTTTGGATGAATCTTTAAAATAAAGATGTTAATATAATGAGAACAAAAGGGTTATAATAGCTTACCCAACAGGTTTCTCACATCTTCACTCATCACATCATCATACTCCTCCTGAACTCTCTCTGATCAACATGAAAACATGTCATTTCAGTTCATAAAACACTTTATCATTTGAAGGATCCCTTCAGTGAACTGATTACACAGAACACGTCTGAGGCCTAGTCCACACGTACACGGTTATTTGTATAAACAGAGCTTTTCCTCAGTTTAAAAAAAAATCTTGTCCACATGAAAATGCAAAAACATGCTATGAAGCGCTCTCAAGAACATGTCAAACCAACAGGTGTCAATATAACCCTAACCGTAAAAAGCCATGTTGGCCAAAAAGCATGCACACCGATTTACCGGCTACACAACAACACTGAAACCGGAGTATCTGAACATCTTCACCCTGGCAGGAGTTTTTAAAAAGGTTTCAGTGATCTGATATTGTGTTTGTGTGTGAACGAATGGCCAAACCACATAGAAAAAGCTGGGGTTTTGAAAATACCCATGTTCACATGGACAGGGCCTGATATTTGTTACATGTTTCTTTGTGTGTTTTCTGCCCGTCTGCTGTGTGCCTTGTTTGTCTCCATAGTTAACCTCATTAGTTGCCATAGCCCTCATTTGACCACCCATCTGCTTGTTTGTTCTCATATAAATAGCCATTGTGTTTCTCTTGTGTTTTGTCAGCTGTTGAATGTATTGCTTGTTTTGTCTGTGTTTCACTTCCTTGTATTTGTTGTTTTCCTGTTTGTTCTCTTGTTTACTTTATTAAACTCCTGCAATTAGATCCTGATCTCAGCCAGCTTTCTCCATCACATTACACTCATGTAAACATGCAAAGGGTGATTTCTGTGCATCTCACCTGTTACACCTTGAGATCTCGGTCTATTAATGATGACATCATCATAATTCTCTGGTGCGTCCACTACACATAAAAATATGATTCAAAATTAAATGTAAGCCAAAAAAAACATTAAGACAGTAATTTAAAGTATTATCTGTAACAACCTTGATTTTAGAGGAACATTTTTTAAAAGTTGCTAAAAAGTAAAACACCTTTTCTGATGTCAGAGTTCAATCCGCTCATCATGACATCATCATAGCTCTCAGGTGTTTCTTCTACAAATTCACACATTCATTACATTCAGAACTAATCTGAAATATCTATCTTTAACATACTGTAATGTTTTAATTTAGAAGTATATTCTATGCTGTAGTAGAGTAAGAGAGAGACACCTGTCTCACGATCTGCTTTCAGTCCATCAGTGATGACATCATCATAGTATCCCGGAGTGATTTCCTTCAGCATCTCTTCTGCATCAACACACAATATGTTTGGATACAAAAGCCAAAATATGTTATTGTTGCAAATCATGAGACTGAAAATGTATTGAACATTTGGTAATGAATCATGTGATCAATTAAAAAAAGTCACCGACCTTTTAGGCCACTGCTGTTAGTGACATCATGGTAATATGCAGTCTTGAACTCTTTTGCTAAAAAAGGAGAGCAGACTGTTAATATATAAGTAAATAGCAGTATTTGAATAGTATATTAAGTCATTAATCAAATATGTAACATCATTTATTTATTTATTTAGGTGAATTCTTTAAAAAAGATTTGAGTGGAATGAATATGTGCTTCATATCTCTAACCTGAGAGCAGCTCATCAGCATCTTCATACCCAGAATGCAGTTCTTCAGAGATGAGACTCCCTGTTAAAGGAGAGCAGAACAGACAGAAACATGTTCATCATTACAAACAAACTGAATACTCATTTCCTCTGGATCATAAAGATGATAACACAGCACAAATATTAATTATCCACATTTAAAAGCATTATAGGCAGAAATCCCTTTTTTTGTTGAGCCTATTAACAAACACACAAGTATCCTCACATGAACCCATTCCTCACTGCCTTCCAGAAATATACACACACACCTAAAAAAATATGAACACCTCCTTATGACAATCTAAAGATACACACAGGAAGAGACACTCACTGACACACACACACACACACACTCTCTCTCTCCTCACACACACACACACACACACACACCACACACACACACACACACACACACACACCACACACACACACACACACACATGCACCTGCAGCTCTGTGGTTTTCTGTCAGGAATTCTGTGGTTTGAAGCAGGAGGTTTAACAGGACTAATAATAGATGAACATCAACTGTCTGACAGACTCTTATTAATGGTATTAAATGAGATTGATGGCTCATGTCTCACCCCTCTGAGTGAAGTGATTGTGTCTGTGCTGAATCTCCTCATAAACGGCCTCAGTCGTCGTCCTGTGTCTCCTCTTAGAGAGAGCTGTGAGTGTAGACAGACAAACCTGCTGTCAGTTCACAACACATGACTGATCACACACTGAATAAGACACAATATGACAGTCTCTGGATCTCTCCTACCTCTCCTCATCACTCTGTTCTGCTGAATCAGTATAAGCAGTGGCACTAAGAGCAGTAAGAGCACAACTCCCAGTACAATCACAAGCACTGGGGGGACGGAGAGAGACGCTGCTGGAGGAGTTTGTGGAGGAGAGACTGATGTTGAGCGCACTGGAGGAGAAACTGGAAGAGAAGCTGATGTTGTTGTGGCAGGAGTAGTGGACACTGATAAATCTGACAAAACAGACACAAACACATTCAATTCATGATTGTCTTGAATACATAAAAAGATCATAAAATGAATAATATTAGTCAGTGTTTGCTGTGACCTGCACGGGTGAGTCCAGCGTGCTCTTTGTGGGAGCAGTCAGTGTGGTTTTTCAGGGAGAGAGGACAGTCCCACAGGTGAATCTCATTCCCTCTGCACTCGACTCTGTTCAGCCACACAACACCTTCACCAGCACCAAAGACTAAATTCCTATCAGCCCTCAGTGCTGCTCCACAACCCAGCTGCCTGCAGACCACCTGAGCATCGCTGATGTCCCACTGATCATCACAGACTGAGCCCCACACAGCGTTATGATACACCTCCAGCCTCCCAGAGCACCGGCCCTCCCCTCCACTCAGTCTGAGAGGAATATGATCTAAAACACATCAACCAGCACTGATCAGAAACATTCACATCAAAGTTTCAAGTTGTGTTAATAATAATAAAATCATAATAAACATACTTGAACACTGTCTCTTGTATGGAGATGGTGAGGTAGAACATGTCAGAAGACTCTGAGGAGACTCTCGTGTCTGATCCTCTGAGATTAAGACATAATTAATTAAAATAATTAAAAGACAAAAAATAATCATATTTAAACAAACAAAGCATGACAATTTCAAACCATCTTAAATGAGTTAAATATCATCTCACTTGAGCAGGTGATATTGGCGACTTCATTATCACAGTCATTCTGTCCCCAGGGTGAAGATGGACACTGCCATAAAGTGGAATCATGTCGTCGACAATTAAGTTTATCAAGCCAATTATGAGGCTTCAGTCCCTCTGAATTACTGGGTTCACTGCCAGATCTTCCACAGTTCAGCTCTTGACAGATCAGACTCGCTGTGTCTCTGTCCATCTTGTTGTAACATAAATTTCCCCAGAATCCATTGTAGAAAACCTCCACATTCCCTTCACAGCCCTCAGTTAACCTGATCTCTTTAAACTCTAGATGGAAAAGGATGAGAATCAACCTCAACTCTCATGGAATGACAGCGTATTAATTAGGGATGGGAATTATACCGAATTTAATGATTCTGAATAATCCTAACAATTACAGTTCATTAATAGTTGCATTAATTTTTGGCAGCGGCTATTTACACTAAGTGAAAATAGCAGTATTTTTTAACAATATGCTATTTATACTAAGTGTAAATTGTAAAAATTAACAGAGTGTCTATTTACACTAAGTGTAAGTGTAAATAGCTATAGATTCTGTTTACACTGTTAAAATAGCAAGATTTTCTGCTATTTATACTACTTATTGCAAATAGTGGCGATTATCTGCACCTCAGTATTGTACATTATAAAACAGTACGCAATAATAACGTACTGAGTGAAAATTATAGTTTTAATTCAAATTATTAAATGGATGCCACCTTATTGGGACAATAAAGCCCTCCCTACACCTATTCCCTACCCGATACTTTATTTTCAACATTTTGATTATTTCCTTCATTTTTGTTTAAAATAAATGTCTTTCCGTTGTGATATGAGATTTGAAGAGGGAGAAAAAAAGTTCGGCAAAAGGCGAATTCGAACTCGAGTCGATCGCGTCAAAAAGCACGCGCTTTACCATCTACGTCACTGAAACTGATGCTCAGCAAACGTCTTTTGTTTAGTGTTGACGGTCTCAATCACATGTTGGTGGGCGGACTCCTACATCCTCCTTGTGTATGCAGTTATTGTTTCCCCAGCCTGGAGAAGAGCAGCTCCACAGGGACGTCTCATTCCCCTCACACTCCACCTCATCCAGCCATATGGGTCCAGAACCAGGACCAAACCAGGCTGGTACCTGCTGGTTACTGAGGGCCACTCCACACTGCAGCTGTCTGCACACCACATGGGCATCTTTAATATCCCAGGAGTCATCACACACTGTCCCCCATGAGCCGCTGTGAAAAACCTCCAGCTTTTCCTGCACAGTCTCCCCCAGAACCCACCAGCCTGATGGACCCACGACCTGATATTCAGAGAAAGAAAAACAGTGATTGTACATGCACATTTTTGATCACTAATAACTAAAGAATCTGTTCAGATGTTGATTTTCTCACCAAAGTTCTTTACTGACAGCTGTTGTGTGGAGCTGCAGTTGAGAGTTTGTGTTGTGCTGCGGTTCCCCGGATGAGCTTCACTCTCTGGAGAGAGTATTTATTTGTCATTCAATATTTTTCTAAAATATACTACATTTGTTAAAATGTGTAGTTTTAATCTGAAACCCATGACCTCAGTGTGGTGTGAATGTGCTCACCAGAGCAGATGACTCCAACATCTTGTCTATGAGAACATTCAGCTCGACTCCATGAAGAGATGGAACATTCTGAGAGTTTTGTTTCATTCCCGTCACAATCAAACACATCAGCCCAGATTTCACCACTTCCGTCTCCAAAACAGTCTGATCCCACAACAGACAGAGCAATCCCACAATTCAGCTGTCTACAGAGGACACTGGCAGCTCTCATATCCCAGCATGCATCACACACTGTGCCCCATTTCCCAAAATACCGAAGCTCCACTCTTCCAGAACAAGAGTCTGAACCGTTTACCAGTTTGAGATCAGTGTAACCTGGACAAACAACTGTCAGCTCTTTTAAACAGTATGAAACTAGTGTCAAGATAATTGAGCAATACAACAGAAGTGTGTTACATATGTAATTTATCTAAAGAGATGTTAAATGTTAATACTCAACCAGAACAGATCACTCCCACATCATCATCATGGGAACAGCTGTGTATCTGTGAAGATGATCGTGGACAGTCGGTGTATCTGAGATTCATTTCCTCTGCACTGAATCTCCTCTGACCAAACACGGCCTTTCCCTTTGCCAAAAGCAGCTGCTCCCAGCACCTGTACAGGAGCCCCACAGTCCAGCTCTCTACACACAACCTCTGCATCCTGCTGGTCAAAGACAGCGTCACACACTGAACCCCATCCTTCTGTATGAAGCATCTCCACTCTACCAGAGCACAGGTGAAACCCGTCCACAAGTCGAAGTCTTTGCTCTGAGTCTATGAATTATAAAGACAGATAATTAAACCTCTTTACTCACCTGGAACACTAGAGAAAACTGTCATTACATTTGGACATTTTTTATTTAATTAATTCTCTTAATCTGCACTAATTGTGTATGTTCGGTGACCGGAGGGAACATGTTTGGTTCACTTAGTTTTGTCGTGGCCACGAGATCATTTTGTCAATGTACTGACATCCTTATGCCGTGTCTTCAAGATCCTGTGTTATTTAATTATTATATTAACTATAAGCTACCGGTCTATGTGCGTGATGTAGACCGCATTTGAATGAAGTTTATCATGAATAAATGTTACATAAAGTAATAAAGTACATAAAATAAAAAAGGCCTACAAGAAAACATTTTTATCCATCCCACAGTCTTGTAGTCCATTAACTGATCGTCTCTTTCTCGTAATATCTGTATATTATTATTATTATTATTATGTATTTGATTTAGGCTATTTTCCTTCATTTTGATCTATTTACTTTACGTTCTGAACAGTTTTGTAAATAATAACTTGCTGTAAATGCCTGACATCATGCTATATGATTCTATATGACTCTATATATAATTCGCTATATGAATTTGTAATGGAAGTGCAGTTTAAAGCTTGAATTTAACATATATTTCATTTTATGTCGGCTAATTAATAGACTATAATTATACATTTTAGTTGATGAATGAATCATTCGTGAAGTTTAATTTGTAAATGAAAAACACAACACGTTCATTTATCATCACATACGGCATAAATACAATCATAATCATAAATAAGTCAAAACTTTATTGGTATAATAAAGTCAGGCATTTACAGTATTTGCAAAATATATGGTAGAATAATAATACTAGCATAATTATACAGAATGTTAATTAGGTAAAACGATACAAGGATTGAAACGGGAAATAAGCATATATAACAATAAATATAAAAATATAGCCCTAACCAGTTAATATAATAATAATATTATCATATTACAGTTATATAATAGTAATAATAATAATAAAATACAAATATATTAAATAAAAAGACACAATCAGTTAACAGATTTACAAGACTGTGGGATGGATAAAAATGTTTTATATATTTCATATAATCGCAGGTTTCTATGGTCAACATAAAGATGTCGTTAATCTCGGGCCACGACAAAACTGAACATGTCCCCTCCCGCTCACCGTATATGTATGTCATTTTATCTTCCACCCATAATTTTATATTCTTCATTAAATAAACAACGTAAATAAGATTGTCAAATCAGACTGTCTGAATAAACAAAAGACTTGACATATTTAATGGTGATTCTCTTCATCATAGTTTATTGTGATAATAAGGAATTAGGATTAATATATTATGAACAAAACAATTAAACAGACTGCCTGTTTCATAAGATTGATAGTGATGTTTGTAAACACCAGCATAAGTTATTGCTTGAGTGAGAATTATGAAAGAGAGAGATGAAATAACAATCTGAGGTTTGGATCATCTTACCTGAACAGACGACACCAGCATCTTCATTATGATTACAGTGTTGTGCATACCAGCTCCCTGAACTGCAGTCTTTCAGTGCAGTCTCTGATCCACTACATTCTACAAGAGCCATTGAAATTGGTCCTGATCCTTGTCCAAAGTGAGCATCATATGTTGCTTTTACAGCCGTCCCACAGTCCAGCTCTCTACACACCACTGCAGCATCAGTGATATCCCAGTCATCATGACACACTGTTCCCCACTGACCATCATTATAAACCTCCACTCGACCAGCACAGGGATTATTCTCATTCACCAACCTCACACTCACACTGTCTACACCTGAGAGAGAGACAATTAGTGAACATACCAAACATAGTATGTAGTAAAGTGTAACATTATGTAAATTATTTCAGTTCATTTTAAAGAATAGATTACCTATTGACCCTCAGTATGTACCTACCAGAAGTTACGAGTTTTACCATATAACACAGAAATATGAGCATCAGACAGTTCTCCATCTTCTCCTTCTGCTCGACACACACTATTTCATCAACTCAGAACAGAGCTTTCTCGTCTGCTCCTCAAACACACTGAAGAAACTGGCTCCTGTCAGCCCCCTAAAGAGAGAGAGAGACTCACAGCTGCCAATGACACTCACTGTTACCTTATTAGACACAACAGAGGAAATCATCAAACACAATCAGTGACAAATCAGAAAGCAGCATTTTGATTTTCTCCATATATATCAATAAAGTGTCAGGCTGATGAGCGGGACTCCTCCTCCAGCGTGAAGAGACACTTCACTGAGGACAGACTCGTGTCAGTCAGAAGTCAGTGTGGAGATAAAGTCACACTAAACTTAAAGCAGATTGATACAGAAACACAGCAGCTTATATTCAGCATCAAAACCTGAACCTGAACACAGCAGATACAAGCTCTGATCACTGACTTCTGTAAGTCTGAACACTTCAAACACTTACACAAACTTACTAGAACCAATTTCCTGACTAATATTAAAGAATTAATGGATTTTACTAATTTGTTCTTTTATTCTAACCAAGGAAACAATAAAAATATGATTACACCATAATGTAAACTATATTGCTGCTAAAGCTATTTTGATGAGTTTTAATTAAATTAAAATTATCTACTTTCATTAAGTATAACTTTGAGAATAAAATAACAGCAATAATCATGTGTTTAATACTGTGATGCTGCATTTGTCCAGCAGATGGCAGCAAAACACTTCTTATTGTAAAGAGGAGCAGACGAGAGTCTTGTCTCTGTGTTGCTGCACGAGGAGATTCTCCTAGTGAAAGTATTACAGGACAGACTCGATTATGTGGAACGCCAAAGATGCCAAAATAATAAATCAATGAGTATATAAATATACTAAGAAAATAAATAAATAAAATGTGAAAAAATAAATGAGAATTTCTACTTATATAATTATTTATGTACATTCATATTTTTTTCAACATTTATTTTTCATTTATTTATTTATACATTTATTCATTTCCATATTTATGTATAAATAAAAGTGAAAATAAATAAGCGTATAAATTAATAAATGAAGAAAAAAAAATGTGGAAGAAATGCAATTATACATATTTAAGGAAATATAGAAATACGTAATATTTGTTGATTTACATTTCTTTGTAGATGTATTTATTTGATCAGTTTAACAGAGGAAACGAGGAAGAATCAGTTTGAGTATCGAGAAGCACATTATCTGAATCAGTTATCTGATAACAATAATTTATTCAGTCACTCAGATTTTGTTTTGAAATACTAATTTACAGTATCCAGGAAAGAATTTAATATAGCTTTCAATCTCTTTGGAAATGTGTATGCTCTTTAGAAACAATAATAATGGCTCAATGATTTCTGCTGAATTCACTGTGGTTGGTTTTATTTGTTTCTCAAAGCAAAAGTATAATTACAAAGTCAGATTCTATTTTTAGACCTTGTTACCTCAATTCCTTCCGCAATTTGCTATTGAAATAATATTTATGATGATATTAACTGGCCACATGTGTGGTCACTCCCTCAAAAAATGTTTCCTAATGAATAAAGTTAAAGAAATATCTATGATATTATTCACAGGTTTTACCCTGTTAAGCATTACATACAAAAATTAAAAAATATCATTGACATCCTGCTCTTTTTGTCAATCTTTACCTAAAACTATAAGTCATTTGTTTTGGGACTGTCCTTTCAATCCTTTTGGAGTAATATTAATGCTTTAATTATTCAGAATGTATTACGTGATTTTTCTTTGTATGATAATTCTTTTTGGGTCAGTGTTTTTTTGGGGTCAGTGTTTTTTTGGGGTCAGTGTTTTTTTGGGGTCAGTGTTTTTTTGGGGTCAGTGTTTTTTTGGGGTCAGTGGTTTTTTGGGGTCAGTGGTTTTTTGGGGTCAGTGTTTTTTGGGGTCAGTGTTTTTTGGGGTCAGTGTTTTTTGGGGTCAGTGGTTTTTAAAACACTAACAATACAAAAAAGCACTTCGCATTGTGGCCGCATCACCACCTCGGGTTTATTTTCTAATAATTCAATGGCTCGTCGTCAGTTATTACTTGTAGTCCATTACTGATTACAGATTACATATGAAAACTGTAGTTAGTAACGTAATTAATTTTAGGCAATGTATTCTGACTACTTTTTAGATAACGTTTTTATCTAACTTGTTTTAAACTTACCATTAAACGTACCATACTGATATAAAAAAGCAAATAGAAAGAAATTTATTAAAAGAAATTGATATCATCATCATAAAATGCATTAAAAATGACATTAATTCAGGGTTTCCCAAACTGGGCTTAATGTAAGAACTGCAGTGAGTTTGTGAGTTGATTAAAAAGCTAATAATTATTTAAATCATAAAAATTTAAAATGAATTATTTGAACACTTGAACACTAAAAACAGAAATATATAATTTTGTCTTTCAGGTCAGACTTCCTGATTCAACAGTTAATGTCATTCTGGATATGATGATGACAGTGTTTCACAGCAATACATCACCAGTAATTATTAACTTGCATAATAATTTGTGTCATACATGGTCTAATTGCTTGAGAGGCACTTTTTTCACCCAAATTCAGAAACATGGTTTGAAAATTGATTTTCATGACATTTACATGACCATTCTATATTGTGAATAAAGTAGGATTTTTAGAGAGGAAATTTTAAAAGAGAGAAAAAAAGATGAATTAGGGAGAATCAATCAATTATGAAGGATTTACTGCCATTGTGTGAATAATATGTAATAATGTAATCCATAAAAAAAAGTAACTGTAATCTGATTATGAGCATTTTAAAATGTAATATACTCTGATTATGAGTACTTGATTTCCAGAATCTGATTACATTACTACCCAGCTCTGGAAATAATTTACTGTATGTACCATGGTACTGTATATACAGTAAATGCCATACAAAGTATTATCATCACTTTACTTTTTTGGAAATTAGCCTACTTACAATTCTACCCATAAGAAACACTCACTCATACAGAAATCTGATTTTTCATGATCTGATTTTAAATGAGCTTTCATTTTATCAGGTTTAAAAAATAGTCTGCAAACCAACATTTTTTTTTTTCTTCAGCATGAAAAAAAAGAGAGAATAACATGACCTGACCATATTTGTTTGGACAACAACCAGAGATTAATAAGATGAATTAAAAGGGCTTATGTACCCGACACAAAGGATGCTGTTCTCCTCAGAGGAGCGCTCACTGACTCAGAAAGAGCCTCTGTTGGGTTGCATTCATATCTCAGAGCATTTATGTCTTATTGGAGACATTAGAAGTGGTCTGGATAAATAATGACACTTAAAAACTTTAATAGCCATTGATTTAAGATAAAAGTTGAATAGTATAATTATTCAGAATAACAATATTAAGATTCAGAACCATTAATAGCTGCACTACATAATTCCTCCCAAGATGGAAGCAATGCACATATAAATCTATTGTTATAATTGATTGATTGATTTAATAATAATTAGTAATAGTACTTTTCATTACTTTTTTATGAAAACATCAGTTACATGACCAGAGAATTAGATTTGGTTATTTGCTAATTGTCTTTTTTTTTAAATACACAAATATTTACTATTAAGATAATAACAATAGGCCATAACCCACTACAACTAAAATTCAATAAAAGCAATAAGAAAAGTTAAATTACAAAAAAGATTTCACATAGAAATATTACTCAAACTATTGAGTTTTCAAATTTCTTGATCCAAGGCAGTGTCTGTGATTATTGAGTCATACAGACCCTTCCTCTTTGTTTGACTCCTCCCCCACATCATCATAATCTGTTATTAAAAAACTAAATCTTAAATTATGGTAAATGATGTGTTTATATGAATATTTAAAATGGAGTCTATCTGGAAAAATATATAAATAAATATAAATATAAAATGAAATATGGTTACTAAAACAGATTTCTCAGATCTTCACTCATCACATCATCATACTCCTCATCAACTTCTTCTGATCACAAGAATATCATAAAGTGTTTTATAAACTAGCGACATCTAATAGTTTAAAGATCTACAAATCTAGTTTGAGCTCAAGCGTAGTTCAGGCCACAGTGTGACAGCAGCATCAGCTGATCATAACTCCTCACACTACAATTAATAAGATATAGAAGTTCATCTGTACTCACACTTGCTAATAGTCTGTCACACAGACACGCGTTCACACCGCGTTCAAACTCGCTCTGGCTGCTCTGCAGAAAGATTCATGGACGCTCTGAAGATCGAATGATTGGTCTGGTCTTGTAAACTTTATTTAAAGGAGCTGCAAAGCAAACAAGCATGTTGATCTTGTGCAGACTGACCACATGTATGGTATAAGTTATATTCTAATGCACAGAACGACAGAATGTATGTAATCAGACTCTATTGCAAAAGTGATATTAATATGGGTTTCAATGATTCATTATTTTATATTTGGTCCCTCCCAATCTTGAATATTTGACCTTAAAAATGAGTTTAGCATTTACAAGCTGGTGATGCTTCACCTTGGCAATTTAGTGTTATATCACAAAATTATACAAGACTATGAGACAAAGCAATTATGATTATGAAAAAGAAAAGTTTTCATGTACTTGCCTAGATTCTCTGGGCCCTTCAGCTAACTGTGTGCAAGACTATAGCAACTCAGCATCCTATTATTTTTGAATTAGTTTAAAAACAGCTACCACAGTTTAAACCTGTAATATTTACTTAATACATATGAAAACACAAACCAATACATTCTCACCTGTAACAGGTTATCACATTTCTTCTGGATTTGAATCCCTGCGGTTTCTACAACCAGAGGCTGTGTAATTTTGTGGCGTCTTGGAAAAGTGATTTTTGTCTGGAGCGGTCGAATGTGGCATCTACTACATATCTGTCACAACAGAAAGTCGTGGGCTGCGTTTCTCGATAAAACAGATTTTAAGAGCTTTCTATGTGCGAGATTACGATCGTTTGTAATGTTTTTACGTCTACTTAACATGAACACGTGATACGAGCTTTAAGTGCTACTTTAGAGTCGCTGTCCGTTCATGGAGTGCTGAAATATCAATCTATCTAGCTTTTTTAGGTAACGTTATAATCATTTGTAATTTACTTGATGGAAAAAGTTTGAAGTTATTTTTCTTTTGTCCCTTCAGATCATTTCTCCTCATGGTTCACCCCAGAACTCAAGAGTAATGAAATCTAAGGGTAGGTGTCTTGAAGGACTATAGGAAACCTCACCTTCATGCTCATGCTGCATATGACTTATTCAGACTAGTTATTGAAATATAAAGAAGCACTCAAACACTGCACGCTCTACCTACCTTTCCAGAGTTAATAATAAAGCAGTGCAAACCCAAGACTCTTTTCTCTGAGATTAACAAACTTCTCTAACCATAATCTTAAACAATGAATGCCTCTATTGACCTTTGCAAAACTTTTCAGTCATTCTTCATGCATAAAACTGGTGTCATCTACTAAGATTTTTCCCATCTGCTCCTCAAGATTTTTCTCCTTCTCAGTCTGCCCACTTGTTCTAACCTTTTTACCTACTAATACATCTGAGGTTGAACAGCTGATTACTAAATCTAATTTCTCTTCCCAATTTCAACTCACTCAAAAACTTCTTGTCACACTATTGCAGTTGTTGTTGTTTTTTTTCTCTCAAATTTCTAAGGCTACGTGATAGAAATTGTTTAATCCAGTGCAGCTGCAAAAACTGCACAATGTGTAAAAATGTCTGGAAAGGCAAACTCAAACATTCTGAAAAGGCCATGAAAGCAAAGATCAAAGCAAAGAAAATCTCGGAAAAAAAATGCAATACAAAATGTAACATAAAACAAGTTAAAACAAACAGTATATAGGATTGCTTAAACTCTGCAGACCACTAAAAAGCTTTAAAAAGATTTGAGGCAGATGGTTTCAGTTACACAGTCCTTCCCCACATCATCATAGTCTGTAATTAGAAAACATAAGTAAATTAATGTATCAATACATGTCACTCATATACTCCCTCTTTGTATCATCATTCTCCTCCTCCTCAACACCCACTGATATTAATGTATTTATCAATAACAAAAAAATCCTCATATTTTACATGACACTTTACAATATAGAAGTATATAATTTGAATCCCACACCTGCTTTATCATTGGAGAACTGTGGTACAGTGATGACATCATCATAGTTTTCTGGAAAGTCATCTACAACAAAATAATGAAAAATGAAATGTATTCATAAATGTACAAAATTAGGGATTTTGAAACAGTATAAATACATAATCAAAATGTATCTAAATATATAGTGTTTAAAACTGTAGAAATAATTTTAAAATGAACCTTTAGCATGATGTCTCCAACCAGCAGTGATTACATCATCATAATCCTCTGGTGTGATTTGTTGCTCTTCTAAATTTTTTAATAATACAGAAAGAAGAAATAAACAAAGATTACTGTTCACATGCCAAAGGTAATAAAATGAAGTGAAATCCTGTGATCAGTTAAAGTCACTGACCTGTTGGGCCTTTAGTGGTGCTGGTTTTATTATAGTAGCCAAGTTTGACACTTGCTGAAGATTTTGCTTTAAAAAAAATTACATTTACATTTTGTCACAGTGTCATTCAGTCTGGAATTTGTTTTGCATTTGCACTATTTCCCTGCCTGTGCTGTCACGGTTAAAGATTTGATGATTTGAGTTGTACTTAAGTTCTCTCTGCTTCAGTTCAGTTTGTCTGGCCTCGTCCATGTTACATCTGTGCTAAAGATATCCTGTGTTTGTATTGTGTTGGATTAAAGACTTTTGGAACATTCATCTTCATCTTTGTGCTTTTTACACCGCATAGTGTGACACATTCATTCATTTACCGGACACTTTTATCCAAAGCGACTTACAAACGAGCAATATAAGTGATTTATCATAAAGAGGCAAATAAACACAAGAAATGCTATTATTATTAGTGCTATTATTGAGTCAAAAAAATATGAGTCAAAATTAAATATAAGCCAAAAAAACCATTAAGACAGTAATTTAAAGTATTATCTGTAACAACCTTGATTTTAGAGGAACATTTTTTAAAAGTTGCTAAAAAGTAAAACACCTTTTCTGATGTCAGAGTTCAGTCCGCTCGTCATGACATCATCATAGCTCTCAGGTGTGTCTTCTACAAATTCACACATTCATTACATTCAGAACAAATTTGAAATATCTATCTTCAACATACTGTAATGTTTTATTTTAAAAGTCTATTCTATGCTGTAGTAATAAGAGAGAGACACCTGTCTCACGATCTGCTTTCAGTCCATCAGTGATGACATCATCATAGTATCCCGGAGTGATTTCCTTCAGCATCTCTTCTGCATCAACACACAATATGTTTGGATACAAAAGCCAAAATATTTTCTTGTTGCAGATCATGAGACGGAATTTATTAAACATTTAGTAATGAATCATGTGATCAATTAAAAAGATCACCGACCTTTTAGGCCACTGCCGTTGGTGACATCATCATAATATGCAGTCGTGAACTCTTTTGCTAAAAAAGGAGAGCAGTATTTCAACAGCAGTATTTCAATAGTACTGAGTCATTAATCAAATATGTAACAGAACTTGTTCAATTTATTTAGGTGAATTATTTAAAAAGAATTTGAGTGGAATGTGGAATGAATATGCCCTTCATCTCTCTAACCTGAGAGAAGCTCATCAGCATCTTCATACCCAGAATGCAGTTCTTCAGAGATAAGACTCTGTTAAAGGAGAGCAAAACAACATGTTCATCATTAAAAACAGACTGAATCCTCATTTCCTTTGCATCATAAAGAAGATAACACAGCACAAATATTAGTTATTCACATTTCAAAAGCATTAAAGGCAGGAATCCCTTTTTGCTGGGCCTATTAGCAAACACACAAATCTATCCTCACATGAACCCATTCCTCACTGCCTTCCAGAAATACACACACACACACACACACACACACACACACACACACACACACACACACACAGTGTACGTTGCGTTCATTCGTTTTTTGATATAATATTTAAAATAGAAACGAGAAAAAGGCACCATTTTCATTTTTTCAAAACAACGAAAAAACAAGAAATCGCCTTGATTTTCCGTTTTTACATTCATGGGTAGAAAATGGATAAACAGCTTGAATGTTCAATTTCCACGTGTGGGCGGGAATTAAACGCCCCTTTCTACTGATTGGTCAAGCAAGGATCAAATGGTGCCGTCATCATGTCATCTTCGATTATGCCGGTCAAGATGGCGGTGTGAGTGCACGCTCGCTTCGGAGCTGTTCACCTTCAAACTTGCATATTAGTGATTCTTAGTTACTTTAAGTATATTCGTGGAGATACTTTAATGCAGAGTTGAGTGCACCGTGTCAACTTATTGTTAAGATTGTATCGTGTAGAATTCTCGCATATTAACGATAGGCTATACGTGGGGAAAAACCTCGGCTAACAGCATCGCTAGCATACCACAACTACGGCATCATGCAGGTAGAGGTACCGACGGATAATCCGCTTGTGAACAACCTACACGACTACCGCATGGCGGATGCTCCTGTGATCTCCATCGGGGACCCAGATTTTTCCCCTTTTCCCCCTTTCCCCATAACTCCTTCCACAACTCCCTCTAAACCTCCTGCACCAAAAAGATTGAAGCCGCAACGCTCCGGTGATCTAGACAGCGATGGTATTGTACAGAGAATCTCAGTCATCTTCAACACGAGAATCGACTCTCTGGAAAAGAGTGTGGAGAAAATGATTTCTAACAATACACTGAAGATTGAGGGGCTAAAGAAGACTGTTGATTTTGCCTGCGCCGAGATCCGTGAAGTGAAAGGTAAAGTGACACACATTGATGACCGAGTCAACGCGGCGGAGAGAAAGACGAGCCTACTGGAACAACGAATTACTGAGCTGGAAAACTACTCGCGACGGTGGAACCTGCGACTCTACGGTATGGCTGAAAACAAAGACCAGAACGTACGCCAAGAGGTTATTCACATCTGTCAGTCTATCCTGCCGGAGCTCAAGGCCAAACTCCCTGATGTTATTGACTCAGTGCACCGTCTTGGCCAACTAAAGAAAGGTGCCACCAAGCCACGAGGGATAATTCTACAGTTTGGTGCTCGTATTTACCGCGACGCTGTCTGGAAGGCTGCAAAGAAGTCCACCTTCCTGCAAAACAACAAGTTACGGTTTGCCGAAGACCTGACCCCAGCTGTCAGAGAGCGAAGGATGCAGCTGTGGCCACTGGTGGCTAAAGCACGAGAGCAAGGGAAGGTTGCTTACTTCATGGGAGGTCGAGCCTTTGCCAACGGGACTGAACTGTTTCCAGACTGAAAGTGGTAAACGTCACTCATGTCAACATGTGCCTTAAGCCGAGTTAAGCTTTAATATCCTTAATGCTTTCCATTTCACTGGGTGTATGTTTTTCTATCTGTTATGAGAAACACTATATTTTTTCACAAGGGAAGAGGGAAGGGGAGGGAAAAGAAGGAAAAAGGGGAAAGAAAGGAAAAAAAAAAAAAAAAAAAAATTTCAAAAAAAAATTGGTCTAGTTTTTTTTTTTTTTTTTTTTTTTTTTTTTTTTAAGGGCTGTTGAGCACTTTAATGACACAAATGAATATGTTTACAAGACAACTAATATTACATCCTGTTCAATTTTGTGCAATGTCTATAGGCTAACATTTTGTCTATTTATTGCTAATAACTGGTATGTGTTAAGTTGTCGACTGAGAACCTAGGTATCTCCTTAGTTTTCACTGTTTCACTAAGTTTCGCTATGCACCTATTTATTTATCGAGTTATTTGGTGCAGCTCTGTACAGTAAGGTTAAATTCTAATCTCATCCAAACTTTACTTCTTACATTGTTCTATCCGTTGTTGTTAATACGTCTTTATCTATCGTTACTCTCAATGCCAGGGGAATAAGAAATATTGTTAAGCGCAAGGCGTTATTTTTGTTTGTCAAGCAGCACAAATCCGATTTCTGTTTCATTCAAGAGTCACACTCAGTTCCGGACGATGGTAGATTATGGAGATCCCAATGGGGAAATGATCTATGGCAGGCTCATGGGTCTGAACACTCTGCTGGTGTTGTGACTCTAAAATATAATTTTCCAGGGGCTATTCTTCTTTCTGTCAGTGATACATCAGGTCATTTTATTTTTCAAGTATTAACCATTGAAAATTTTACTTTGATAGTTATTAACATATATGGCTATAATTCTAACCATGAGAACGACATAATGCTTGAAACTTTAGAGAAGCATATACTAAATGCCCTTAATAATTTTCCAAATTCAGGTATAGTAATAGGGGGGGATTTTAACATGATTCTGGATCACAATATTGACTGTTGGCCTCCACGTGCTTCCACTGCAGTAAATAGTAATTTAACTTTATTTATGCAAAAATTTAACTTGATTGATGTATGGAGATTTAACAATCCTAACATAAGTGCTTTTACTTGGAGTAATAAAAATGCCACCAGACGTTCACGATTGGACTATTGGTTAGTTTCTGATCATTTGAATACTGATAAAATATCAGTCAATATCATCACAACCCCATTAACAGATCATAATGCAGTCTCCATCTTTATCCCCTTGCACTCTGCCCCCTCCACAAGCTGTAGGAATGCTTACTGGAAGCTAAACAGTTCACTTCTAAAACACGATGAGGTAAAATCTGACATTAAAAATCTAATATTGAAATTTTGGAATAAAGCAAAGTCAGAGGATGCTTTTGGTAGCAATTGGGAACTTCTGAAATTTAAAGCTGGACAATATTTGAGGAATTATGGTAGTATCTTATCCAAAAATCGTAAATTGGAGGAAGAAAGAGTGATCTCTAAAATTATCTCCTTGTACCAGAAGGACCCTGCAGATTTAGCAGAAGAGGAACGACTAACTTTAATTTCGGAACAACTTAAACTTAATGAGATGTACTCCAACAAAGCAAAAGGTGCCTTTATAAGGTCAAGAAAAAGATGGATTGAAGAAGGGGAGCAGAACTCTGCCTATTTTTTTGGATTAGAAAGATATCATGGGAAATCTAAATTAATCCAGCAACTTAATATTAACAATACTATAACTGATAATCCGAAGAGTATAGCTGTTTTCTGTGCGGATTTCTATAGAAATCTATACAAATCCAAATATTGCCATCAATCAACCACTGCTTTCTTAGACTCTCTTTTCGTCACTCCAATTTCTCAAGATGATAGGGAACTCTGCGATGACCCTATAACCTTGCAAGAAGTTACATTTGCAATTGATCATTGTAAAACTAACAAGTCTCCTGGAGTTGATGGCCTCTCTGCAGAGTTTTATCAGGCTTTTACACAAGATTTAGCTCCCTTTCTACTTGAAGTAATATTAGAAAGTGTTGGTAATGGTTCTCTACCTCCTTCGCTGACACAAGGCTTAATTACGTTAATCCCCAAACCCAAAAAGGATCCACTGTTTATAGATAATTGGCGACCTATATCATTACTTAACACTGACTACAAAATTTTTGCCTCAATTATTGCAAAACGTTTAAAGAATGTTTTAGACCCTATTATTGATGAAGTGCAATCAGGATTCATGAGAAAAAGACACATCTCAAACAATATTCGGCTTGTCTTAGATATAATTGATTATTCATTTTTATGTGCTGATGATAGTTTTATCTTATTTTTGGACTTCTATAAAGCCTTTGACACAGTAGAACACAACTTTATATTTCAAACTATTGAGAAATTTGGTTTTGGTGATTTTTTTTGTAAAGCTGTTAGAACAATGTACTGTAAAGGCAATAGCTCTATTAGACTAAAAAATGGGACCTCGCCAAGATTTGAGCTGCAGAGAGGCATCCGTCAGGGCTGCCCTGCCTCCCCCTACCTATTCATTTTATGTACTCAACTTCTTTCCACTCACATTAAAAGTAGTGCTCTAAAAGGAATTTCAATTGCAGAAAGAGAAGTTATCCTCACCCAACTAGCAGATGATACTACATTATTTTTAAAAAATGCCAGCCAAGTGCCTATCGCTATCAAAACAATATAATTATTTTCAGCAGCCTCTGGACTCTGCTTAAATCTGAAGAAATGTGAACTTTTTTCCCTTAAAGAAAGCGACACCTCCCAGGTCTGTAGCATACCAATCAAAGATAAGATCACTTATCTAGGGATTACTATAATGAAAAATGAGGAGGAGAGATGCACTGTAAACTTTAATGTGATTAGTGATAAGACAAAGAAAAAGCTAAATCAATGGCTGCAGAGGGATTTATCCTTGAAAGGACGAGTATTGTTGACAAAGGCAGAAGGTTTATCTCGTCTTACATATGCAGCTATCCCCCTGTTTGTCAACAAAAAGCTCTGTAATTACATTGATAAGTCTCTTTTCAATTTTATTTGGAAAAACAAGACGCATTATGTGAAAAAATCTGTTATTATGAACACCTTTGAACGCGGTGGTCTAAACTTTCTTGATTTTACAACCCTTAATAATACTTTTAAAATAAATTGGATAAAACATTTTCTAAAAAATCCCACTTCTATATGGAATTTTATACCTAATTATATTTTCTCTAAGGTTGGGGGTCTAGAGTTTTTACTTTTATGTGATTATAAAATAGAAAAAATTCCCTTAATTTTATCTAATTTCCATAAACAAATGCTTCTAGCATGGTCATTAATCTACAAACATAATTTCTCCCCACATAGGTGCTTCATCTGGAATAATCGTCTTATTAAATTCAAGAATAAATCCTTATTTTATAAAAATTGGTTCAATAATAACATATTACTTGTATCTCAACTATTGAATGATAGGGGTTCATTACTGAATTATTCTGAATTCCTTCACACTTTTGGCATTCCAATTACCCCAAGAGAGTTTGCAATCGTTATGGATGCCATCCCATCTGGTATTTTAACTCTCTTAAAGGGGGCTGGAAAACCAGATTGCCTACCAGCTTTGGACCCTAAGTTGACCTTAGTTGGTAATATATGTTTTGTAACCACAACGAGGAATAATAATCGTAATATTCGCTCTTTATTCCAGAGAGATGTCACCAGCATCCCTAATGTTGTTCCTTATTGGTCTAATTTTGTTGACAACCTGAATTGGGGGAATATATGGAACCTTCCTTACAAATACCTCCTTACGAATAAAGTAAGAGAAGTTTCTTTCAAAATTATACATAGGTATTATCCTGCTAAGCAATATCTCCTTAGGTTTAAGCTTGACATATGTGTTAACTGTTCTTTATGTGGAATATGTCCAGAAACAATGGTACACCTGTTCTGGCAATGTCCCTACACCATCACTTTCTGGAAAGACCTGTCCCGATACATTACGATTAAACTTATCGCTGATTTTTCTTTGTTTTGGAAGAATGTACTGTTCGGTTTCCATGATGACCAAAGTAAAAAGCAGAAAGAAATATACCTAATTAATCTTTTAATCATTTTAGGGAAATATCATATTCACAAAGCCAAATTTAGTAATTCTAAACCTTCTTTTATTGCTTTTGGTAAGGAGACGGAACAGTACATCAAATCCATCTATGATTCAAGAAATAAGAAAGCTGCTAAAACCATTCAGTTATGCTCTATCTTTAATGTATTTATTTGAAACTCCCCCTGGTTCTGCTCTTGTCTGCTATTTTTTTTTTTTGTTCTGTATTAATGACTTTATTTGTGTGTCTTACTGTTTGTATCATAAAGATCTAATAAAGATTATAAAAAAAAAAAAAAAAAAAAAAAAAAAAAAAGCAGCTATAAAAAAAAAAAAAAAAAAAAAAAAAAAAAAAAATCATGTCATCTTCAGTTTTTTGCAACATAATAAGAGTCCCCTGCTGTTAAAAGCGTTTATTGCAATTCCTGCATTCATCTCCCTCTCGTCAAACACCCAGACTAACAAATGGTTTGACACAAACCATACTGGAGCAGTGGCTAGACAGGGCTTACTTCTGTGTAGTTTCTATAATGCAAATATTAGGTGCTTATTGCAGAAGTAGCCTATGTATGTACCTCAGATCTGCAGCCAAATTACCCTTTTAATCTATTTCTTTATTTAGCTGTCCAGTTATCAAAATATGTGTGGCAAAACTGCGTGACATTTACATTATAGTGAAGCGCAGACCAGTATCGATTTTAGTGTGAATATAATGCTATCTTACCATTTTGATTATTATTTCGAGGTAGTTTTTTATTTTCATAGAAATGTATATATGATACTGTCAGTATATGATGTTACACATATAAAATGCATGCTATTTTTTATAGAAAAGGGCATTTTTCTAACTTTATAAAATGTCTGTCACCTTTAATATTAAATTCCTGAATTTAGTCAATATTTAAAAAAAATATGACATAATAGGTGTTAAATCAGTGCCAACCAAAGCCGTCTTTGCACTGTGGCACATAAGCTGCATCTTAAGTTTAATTTAGATGTATTTACACAATTAATGCTGCTCAGACGGCAGTATATGCATTAACACAGTAATTGCATTATGGAATGAGATTAATGTTTTAAATAAAAACATTTTGAATAGCCTACAGAAATATGAAATGAGTTACAAAATGAAACAATAGGATACTTGAACTACGAAGGTTATATCGCCAGTAGGTGGCAGCGAGTCATTGTGTTGATGAATGAGTCAAGGCCTGCGTCCCAATGTGCATACCATCCATCCTAAATTATATGATATTAGTCATTTTCAATACTATTTAGGGCAGATAGGGTGGATAAAAATTTATAAATTCAACCGATTTGTTCAAAATGCTGCTTTGTTCAGGAGCAAAGCAAATGGGTCATTGAACCACTCACTCAAACGATTCATTCAAGAATGAAACACCTGTGTTTTAAGTCAAATAAAACACTCTGTTTTGTGTCTAAAATGAAATCAATTTATACTCATTATTAATGAAACTGTACTGTCTAAAATAAAAGTTATGACTGCTGCGTATTCGCACTAAAATTAATACTGGTCTGCGCTTCACTATAATTTAAATGCATTCGCCCCGTTTTGTCCAGTGCAGCTTTGCCACACAAATTTTGATAACTGGACAGCTAAATAAAGAAATAGATTAAAAGGGTAATTTGGCTGCAGATCTGAGGTACATACATAGGCTACTTCTGCAATAAGCACCTAATATTTGCATTATAGAATCTACACAGAAGTAAGCCCTGTCTAGCCACTGCTCCAGTATGGTTTGTGTCAAACCATTTGTTAGTCTGGGTGTTTGACGAGAGGGAGATGAATGCAGGAATTGCAATAAACGCTTTTAACAGCAGAGGACTAGTATTATGTTGCACAAAACTGAAGATGACATAATGACGGCACCATTTGATCCTTGCTTGACCAATCAGTGGAAAGGGGCGTTTAATTCCCTCCCACACGTGGAAATCGAACATTCAAGCTGTTTATCCATTTTCTACCCATGAATGTAAAAACGGAAAATCAAGGCGATTTCTTGTTTTTTTGTTGTTTTGAAAAAATGAAAATGGTGCCTTTTTCTCGTTTCTATTTTCAATATTATATCAAAAAACGAATGAACGCAACGTACACGGACCACACAGCTCTGTGGTTTTCTGTCAGGAATTCTGTTGTTTGAAGCAGGAGGTTTAACAGGACTAATAATACATGAACATCAACTGTCTGACTGAAAAAAAATTATTCATTGAATTTACCAATTTGTTTTAAGGTAAGTGGTTGCAATCAATTTATTTTAGCTACATTTAAATAAACAAATTTAGTTGACTAACTTTCAACATTATTTTTTTATTTAAATGTAGATAAAATAAATTGTTTCCAACCACATACCTTAAAAAAATTTAGTAGTTTTTTTTTCAGGAAAAATCTGAAAAATTTGGTCACCATGGGCGCAGCTACGGATTCTGGTCCATACAGATCATGTTCCGGTAGAATCCCCCTCACTAGAAATCGTGATTGCGTTCTCGGTAGAGCCCTGCACAGGCCTCAAATTTAGGCCCTGGTCCGAGACGCTGAGGCTCTAGCCCGGCACGTGTCCGACAGCTTAACAGAATTACCAGCCCGAGTCAGACCAGAGCCCGTCTTTTTCCCCCCTTCTCCCAAATCAGATTATTCTGTTTCAGCTATTAAAATTTTTCAGTTTTGTATATGTAATGGCAAAGTGATAATATTTTGTTTCGTTTTTTTTTTTTATAAAGTTAATTTAGAAACATGTTTGGAGCATTTTTTTTTGTTCGTTAAATAAGTTTTTTCTTTCTTAAAGTAACGACCAAGAGGCCAGCGGCAGACAGTGAGCTGATCATAGCCATGTTTGATCAATTTAGTCTTCTCAAATCATCACGACTTGCCTAAAATAAAATCTATAGATATACTAAAACAGTTCAAGCATATAACAATGTTTAAACGTTAAACCTAGATAAATGTGCGCTGCATCCTAGTTTGTGCGGAGAGTGGAAGTTAAAGCGCAGGACATGGAGGCACCAGCGCAATCAATTGCATTTTTTTCAATGGAAACAACTTACGCCATAAATTTAGCTCATAAAGGTAAAAGTAATACATCATTCTGAACTGTAAAGGGTCTACTTTTATTTGTGTGCACTCACAATATCAATAAAACTTTTTATAAAATATATAAAATAATTTTATAAAATAAAGAAAACGATGCACCGTCTCGTCTTGAACAGGAGCGCTTCACAAAAATGAACCGAAAGTCAGCGAATACATGCCTCACAGACATGATAAATATATCTATAGAAAGCTTTACATTACTACTTAACGAAATAAATCAAATTGAAAACAAAAACTCTTTCATTATAATCCGTGAAGATGCACTTCTCTCTAAAGGTTCATCTAATGAGGAGATGGCGAGTCAGGATCATCATCTTCATCTTTGCGACAGCAGAATGACTCCAACATCTAACAGACCCCAGCAGATGACTCCAACATCTCGTCTATGAGAACATTCAGCTCGACTCCATGAAGAGATGGAACATTCTGAGAGTTTTGTTTCATTCCCGTCACAATCAAACACATCAGCCCAGATTTCATCACTTCCCTCTCCAAATCAGTCTGATCCCACAACAGACACAGCAATCCCACAATTCAGCTGTCTACAGAGGACACTGGCAGCTCTCATATCCCAGCATGCATCACACACTGTGCCCCATTTACTGAAGTACTGATGTTCAACTCGACCAGAACAGATGTCAGGACCATTTACCAGCCTGAGATCAGTGTAACCTGGAGAGACAAGACAGTTCTTACTGAAACCAACTAACTAACTAAAAAATATATATTAAATAAAAATAAAAAACAGAAATAGTCTGAGTAATTCTCTAGTTCTAATCTCTGTTTAATATGGTCAAAGATATCAGACTGTGGTATTGATCAAACAAACTAATTTTAGTATTTAATAACTGGAACTGTACAAAGAGGTTTAACATTTTACCAGAACATTTTAGTCCTATGTCATTATCATGGGTGCAGTATATTTTAGGTGAAGTTGACAATGGAAAGCGTCAAATCTGAGACTCATTTCCTCTGCACTGAATCTCTTGTGTCCACATCTGAGTGTCTCCTTTGTCAAAAGCAGCTGCTCCCAGCACCTGTACAGGAGCCCCACAGTCCAGCTCTCTACACACAACCTCTGCATCCTGCTGGTCAAAGACAGCGTCACACACTGACATCCACGTCTGATTATGACCTCCCAGAGCACAGGTGGGGTCCATTAACAAGTGTGGGGTGGCGACCTGTGTTTACATTACATGAGTAAATATCAATGTAATAAACATGTGTGCTGTGCTAGTTATTTAATTATTGAG
>CM041805.1:23199698-23235875 GCA_023376895.1 Aspiorhynchus laticeps | reverse complement strand
CTCCTTTTTTAGCAAAAGAGTTCAAGACTGCATATTATGATGATGTCACCAATGGCAGTGGCCTAAAAGGTCAGTGACCTTTTTAATTGATCACATGATTCATTACCAAATGATTAATACATTTTCAGTCTCATGATTTGCAACAATAACATATTTTGGCTTTTGTATCCAAACATATTGTGTGTTGATGCAGAAGAGATGCTGAAGGAAATCACTCCGGGATACTATGATGATGTCATCACTGATGGATTGAAAGCAGATCGTGAGACAGGTGTCTCTCTCTTACTCTACTACAGCATACAATATACTTTTAAATTAAAATATTACAGTATGTTGAAAATAAATATTTCAGATTTGTTCTGAATGTAATGAATGTGTGAATTTGTAGAAGACACACCTGAGAGCTATGATGATGTCATGACGAGCGGACAGAACTCTGACATGAAAAATGGTGGTTTACTTTTTATCAACTTTTTTTAAAATATTACCCTAAAATCAAGATCATTACAGATCATATTTTAAATGACAGTTTTTTTTATGTTTTTTTGGCTTATATTTAAATTAACTCATTAAATTATGTGTAGTGGACGCACCAGAGAATTATGATGATGTCATCATTAATAGACCGATCTCTCAAGGTGTAACAGGTGAGATGCACAGAAATACATTTTTATAAACCTTTGCATGTTACATGAGTATCAGACAATCAAGTCAATGAAAAAGGATCCTTCAAATGAAATAAAGTGTTTATAAACTGATATGAGATATTTTTATGTCATTCTTGATCAGAGAGAGTTCAGGAGGAGTATGATGATGTGATGAGAGTCAGTGAAGATGTGAGAAACCTGCTGGGTAAGTTATTATAACCCTGTTGTGCTCATTATATTAACATGTATATTTATATTTATATTTATTTATAATTTATATTTTGATTATAATAAAATAATAGTAAAATAAAAATATAAAATAAATTTTCAGAGTTCAAATATTTATCCAATTACAGTATTTGACATGATTTAATATTTTGTTTTTAATAACAGATTATGATGATGTGGAGGAGGAGTCAAACACAGAAGGGGACCATTTGGCTCAATGATCTCATCCACTGCCTCAGTTCAACAAATCTGAACAAAGTTTGAGTGATATTGTTATTGATATATCAAGTTTCAGGTTTTTATGCATTTCCCCATTTTTGTATTAAAACTGTTACGCCTTTATGAGATTTTGTTGTATTGTTTGTTGGCCTTGTTAATAGCAATAAAAAAGCAAGCAAATTTTTGTGTGTATTTCAGTAAGAGATTACACAACCCTTGAAGTCAAATGTCTGATTTTTATGGTTGCCGAGAGAACTCAACGTGCTGCAACTTAAGAAAACACATGCAAATAGAAAAGCTCCAGCAAATCAAGAAAACGTCTTCATCAATTTGACAGCAGGCACTGCAAATAATCACAACACATCCAACTAAAGAATTTTATTTGCAGCGCATTTCTTTGTTTGGTTGTGTTGTGAGCATTTGCAGAGTGTGTGTTGTAAAATTGATGAAGTTGTTTTCTTTATCGATGAAGTTGTTTTCTTAATTTGCAGACGTTTTTTCTATTTGCAGCGCGTTGAGCTCTCTCGGCCGCCTTAAGATCTTACCTTATAAAACAAAACCACAGTAATAGTCGAAGTCGACATCCTAAATATCAGCCAAAACTTTTATTATCTTATATGATCAGGTGTGATTTTAACCAATAAATAAATATGCATACTGCCTGTCTGCTGGGCATTTTACTTTTATATGCATCATTTATCAGGCTGTTGCATTGAGTTATGTAATTCAACAAACTGTAACATGTTTAAAAGGTATATTTCTTCTCTATACACCACATGTAATAATATAACAATACATTATGACTTTAGCGTAACAACAGAATGTTAGAACCCCAGTGCAGCTTGTCATATCATCAATATCATTGCTGACAAACAACATGTAGCTGCAGGTTTCATTATGGTTGATTGTAGGTAAGTATACCTACTGCTGTATACCTAAAAAAAAAAAAAAGTCAATGGGGACCAACTGAAGGTGAATTAGGATCCCTTTAACAGAGTTCCCATTTTGTTATCTCTATGTTAATACAGTATACTCACCAGGGGCGGACTGGGACAAAATTTCAGGCCGGGAAATCTCACTCTCATCCAGGCCGTCCCATACATCCACAACACATTTTGAAACCAGACAACAATATTTTTTGTATGGCCATCATCATCATTGCATTAAAAAAGTTTCAATTCCTAGGCTGGGGCCATGCAAAATACTTAAAGGTTATCTTTTGAACTTCCATTTTCCTTTTTAGTCTCTTCATTTTCCCTGACATCTCTATGTCTCTCATGTGTATGGTTACTTTTTTCACTAATTTTCTTGCACCTGTCACTTTTCCAGCACCTTGCAAAACAGCCACCTCATTGTAATTTGTTTGCACATAGTATACATTTATTTTAGAAAAAATTAAGTATTACATTATTGTTTTACCTTGTCAAAATTAGCACAATAATAGCTACATCTTGAATATATCTTTATAGAAAAAGCTTAAAATTGAATATGTTTTAGCATTATCATGGGTCATGTTTATTCCTAAGGAAAATTAACCATGATATTATTAGACCTATGGTAAAAGTAACCATGTTTTTGGTGGATTGATTACTATTTGTATAACCAGAGTTTTACTACAAATACCATGGTGAAACTATATCATGTAGCAAAACCATTAATTTGTGGTTACCATGGTTTAACTATAGTAACCATGTTTTTTTGGTTTTATTTTTAGTAAAACCACGGTTAAATTTCGGGTTGTGTTGTTGTCTGCCATAACTCCTCCTAAACCCATTATAAAACTATGTGAATATTTATCTGCTAAATTCCGTCTCTTTACAATAGTAATTATGTCCTTTTGTTAAGTTTGCAGTAATTGACAGCTACTGCTAACATTTGCTAGCAGTTTAATGTTTAACTAAGTAAACAAAGATAAAACTACAATAGTCTATTTACAGATGTAACTGACCTGCACTTGAAGCCCTGAACAGGACAGTTTTGCCTCTCTGCTCCACCTGGGCGCTTCCACTCCATTAGAGTCTCGCGTCCTTTTGGCGGACGCGCGGATGCGCGGAGCGCGCGCGAGGTGAATCGCGTTGCCAGTCAAGGCATGATTTAGTAGAGTTTTATTATTGAATGGCGAATTCGGAAATAATCACTTTAGTACATTCGGTAGGCAACAAAAGCAACAACAACAATATAAAATAATAATAATAAATTCTAAAAAAAAAAAAAAAAAAAAAAAAATGCAGGGCAGCGGGCCAAATTGGCTGCCAGGCCACCGGGAATTCTCCCGGTTGTCCCGATGGCCAGTCCGCCCCTGATACTCACCATAAATGTATGGGCCCAGGTTTAGCTCTTCATGGCTGAAATATCGGCCTGTGACCAAGTGATAAATGTAGCTCGCAGCTCCCTCTGTTGGTGAAAATAATCACTACATGTTTGCTCATGAGGTAACCAGCAGCAGTAGTGGTTTTAACCAGTACCACCATGCAAATGTGTGGGACCCCCCTCCCCTAGAAGATCATTTTTACTGAGGGGGCCTCGGGCCTTGACATTGCTTAGGGCTCCCAAAATGGTAAACCCACCTCTGACCAGCAGGCTATGATCAGTTTTGAACGTGCTGAATATCGGGAACATTTACAGACCGTTATTATAAAACTGAATGAAAATGCCAGAAATATCACTCTCACTACTACAGTGTATTCACCTTATTCTGTTACTCTTAAGGTTTAGAGTATATTATAGCAACCGACAAAAAGTAAAAAGAATGTGCTGTGAAATGAGCTCTACATGAAAGAAATTAGATTTGTAGCATTCTCTAGAAATGTATTTTTTCTGTCACAAAAAAAGCTAACCAGTGATAAGTCCCCTCATGAGGAGACACAAGGACAAGGCTCTTGTCTGCTCTTCTTTACTATAAGAAGGGTTTTGCTGCCATCTGCTGCACAAATTACACATTACAGTGTTAAACTACACATCTACAGCTAAATGTCTTTGATATAATGCCAAATGAATATATATCTTTGGAATAGAAACCAATATTTATTTACAAATGTTGTAGGAATAGACCTCTATTTGTTGTACACAAACAGTCCAGTTCATTTTAAAATGTATTAACATAGCCTACTGTTTATTGTGCTCTTGGTTAGAACATAACAGTACAGTAAAAAAATAACTACAGAAAAACTGTAGTCCCAAAAAAGAACTTTAAAATGGTCAGATTATTATAATTTATATGTATAGCAAATATATAAAATGGTCAGATTATTATAATTTATATGTATAGCAAATATATAAAAAAAATTGGGGGGTCTGAAGTAAAGTGTTAAGTGTCTGAAGTGAGCAGTCAGTGATCAGAGCTTGTATCTGCTGTGTTCAGGTTCAGGTTTGATGCTGAATATAAGCTGCAGTGTTTCTGTATCAATCTGCTTTAAGTTTAGTGTGACTTTATCTCCACACTGACTTCTGACTGACACGAGTCTGTCCTCAGTGAAGTGTCTCTTCACGCTGGAGGAGGAGTCCCGCTCATCAGCGCTGACACTTTATTGATATATATGGAGAAAATCAAAATGCTGCTTTCTGATTTGTCACTGATTGTGTTTGATGATTTCCTCTGTTGTGTCTAATATATGGGATGATATTAGACTCAAATTGATTTATAGATGCACGCACAATTATTCATGGACTGCATACGTTTTATGCGTGTATTTTACTAACCACAAACAAATGGCTTTCAATTTGAGTGTGGAATTCGGGATTAAATGATTGTGCAGCGATTTATACAAATACAGACATGTTTGCGAATAAAAATGTTATGTTCTGCATTAATATATCATAAATTGCTCATGCAAAAAGGAATCCATGCATTTGCGGATCAGGTGACACGCGTGCATTTATCGACGTCTTGTTCGAGTCAATCTTGTTCGGTTCATTTGGATTTTGAGACTTCATTTTCGCAGTTTACAACATTTCACGACCCTCATACACACAACTACCAATGAACAAAGCCCAGTGCAATTCATTAACACGTGCACGATTTGAACAATTCTCAAATGTGCGTCACTACACTGAAACAAATGCTTTTCAATCAGTGTCTGCAGAGTTAAGAATTGCGTTTATGTGCAGAATTTTGTTCAAATAGAGACATATTTGTGAATACAAATGTTATAGTTTGTATTAAAGTATCATCATTCGTGCATGTAGCGATTAAAATGTGCATTTGTGAATCAGGCGACACGCGTGCATTCATTGACATCTCTTCTGAGTCGATTCTATTTGAGTTTTGACACTTTCGTTCCGCCCTTTTACGCCCGTTTCACACCGCAAGCGTGAGCGGCGCGTGAGCAGCGCAGAAGCATTGCGTATGCAGAGCGTGAGCAGCGCGCGCCAATTGTGCTCTCATACTGGCAGCGTTTGTCGCGCGCAGCTGAACCGCGGCTTGTAGGCTAGTACATTTCTGTCATATTTTCCAGCGTTCTCCTCCGAACACTGTGTCTGTGTGCCATGTGCTTTGGTGTATGATATGGCCAGCATACTCTGTGATGCGACCGTGTCCCCCTGCCCTCTGTCCCACACACATATGTAAATAACATATATATATATATATATATATATATATATATATATATATATATATATATATATATATATAAGTAACCACAAATTTACCATGGTAATAATGATAATAATACATTTTAGTACTTATTATTGTATGTAACACCATGTTTATTTTTCATGAGGTACCCTCAAAGGTGCACCTTTGTAACTTATCTATAACCTTAAAGCGTTCATACTTGTATGGTACTAATATGCTCCATTTTAGGGGTATAGGTGCACCTTTGAGGTTACTGTCCCAGTAAAGGGCTAAAATACAATTTTAGTATATTTCATTTCTGACAGTGTAAACAAAAAAAGGCATGTGAAATGTTAAAAAAAGGCTTTAAAATCTAATATTAAGTGAGTATAATTACTGATTATATTCTTTTAATAATTTAAAAGATCATTTTAGTTTACAGGTATCGGTATCGGTATCGATACTGGGCTTGAAAATATCGGTATCGGATCGAAAATAAAATAAGAGGTATTGCCCATCCCTACTACTAGATAGGTATTTTTGGCGCTACATGAAGTCGAACACACGATGGAACATACCAACTATACAAACTGTGTGGGGGGAACCTAAACTGAACCATTCACTGTATAGGCAATTACAACCAGGGCGTCGCTGAAAATGAGTGTGTGAGTTTGTTTACAGAATGCTGTTGTCACTGCTGCAAATTCCCATATAAATAATTATTATAAAAATATAATTTCCCTGCAGCCAGTGGGCCCCCTTTCCCTTGTGGGCCCCTGGGCTTCAGCCCCTTGAAGACCGTGCATTAATGCGCCCCTGGCGATGACCTACAGCCAATGAAAGAGCAAGATACAGGGCAGGAAGTTCGGGGAGGACTTTTTTTTTTCTTTTTTTTTTTTACAAAGCGATTAACTTTAGCCATTTACAAACAACGTGCCTACATTTTTGCATTAGAATATACAGAACATGTAGGCTACATGAAAATGAAGAAGGGGCTAGGGTTTTTTCCTGTAAATAATATTCTTCTATAAAGGACAAAAGATTTATTGCATTTTTCTTTTTCATCACTTTGAGGGTTTTTATAGCTAGGCTATAAGAAATAAACTCATGGTTTCACTTTCAAGTAGGCTACTTAGATTTGTGTATATAAAATTTTTCTCAGCAGAAGTATGTTTGTTAACAAGTCATCTTTGTTAATTATTGTGTGTTCGGGGAGGACTTATATAGACCATAATATCAGCGTGATCTTGCGTTATTTCGTTATCACTTCTCGCGTGCGTTTGGCTGTATTTGCGGATCAGTTGTCGGCGATAAATATTCTGTCCATGTTCTCTTACGAAAGTTAGCCATGGTTTTAACTTATTTAAATAAGAATAAATCATGGTTCTTGTAGCCATGGTTTTGTTAAAATAATAATTTACAAAGAAGTATTATATATATTGTAAATAATATTTTTGTGGTTATAAAAACAAACCTAAGCCAACAACAGCCTTTAAAATGACTTAAAATGCATTATATGAAAACAATGAGGCAACCCTTCTGAAAAAAAAATAGAACATCACAGAAAATTCTAATACCATCACAAATAAATCACAAATACCATTACAAACATTACAAACCATCAACTTTTAACCATTAAAACCATTAAAAAAAATGGTTTTCTGTAGTGTGTTTTGGGACATATTCCATTAGATTTATTGTTTTTATCAAGCCACCAATAGAAGGTGACCAATTACCAGTAGAGACCCACAGGGTCCATTGCAGTTTCCATTAAAATCAATACAAGTCCCATTAGAACCAGTAAAACCATTACAAATTTTGTGATGGTGTCTATTGTTTTTTTCAACATTACATGTTATCACAAATGCCTGCAAAAGGAACCAAAGGCCTGGTAATTGCTGCTGCTACACTTACAGGACGATCATATCCTTGTTTAATAGGCTATTGACCAAACATTTCATTCAAATATCCATTTAATCTTTAATTTTTGGCCATCTTATAGATGACACAGCCTCTATAATTTCTTCAACAAAAACATGTGGACATCACAAACCTTACAAAAATTAACCATGGTTTTATCGTAGTAAAACTGCATGATTTCTGAATGCTTGAGACTATAAAATCAATCAGACAACTGTATTAATAAAATAATAGCCATAGGTAACTGTCTAGAGCTACAATTGTAATTTGTAAATAATGAAATTTAATTACAAATTATTTATTCATTTACTTTTATATTTTATCTAAGTTCTATTTTGACCCCTATAGTAGGTGGGTTTTTTTTTTACTTCCATAATATTTGAGGGAGGGGGCACAACAATGCAATCCTGCTTAGGGAACCCATTTGGCCAGCAGCGGCCCTGCAGCTACTGTCCTGAAATATGTTCAACGGTGTGTAGAATGATGGATGGAGAAGCTCCTTCATGTGGTGACACAGGGACAAGACACAAGTCTGCTTTTCTTTACAATAATAAGTGTTTTTCTGTCATCTGTTGGCCAAATATCTCATTGCAGCTTTAAACGCACATATTTACTTCTGTTATGTAAATCATGTGTAACTTATTTAAAAAAGGTCATCTGAATAGCCTTTCAGTACACAATACTGGTTTATATGGTGTAATAATGCTTTATTTTATTGTTACCTTGAAGAACAAAGTAGCAAAATTCACTTACAGCAATATTATGCACAATTTATTGAGATTATGAGATTAAAAGGTTATGTTTATTCAAATTGGTCATGAGAAAATAGTGATCAAACCTACAAACATCAGTGATCAGAGCTTGTATCTGCTGTGTTCAGGTTCAGGTTTGATGCTGAATATAAGCTGCAGTGTTTCTGTATCAATCTGCTTTAAGTTTAGTGTGACTTTATCTCCACACTGACTTCTGACTGACACGAGTCTGTCCTCAGTGAAGTGTCTCTTCACGCTGGAGGAGGAGTCCCGCTCATCAGCGCTGACACTTTATTGATATATATGGAGAAAATCAAAATGCTGCTTTCTGATTTGTCACTGATTGTGTTTGCTGATTTCCTCTGTTGTGTCTAATAAGGTAACAGTGAGTGTCATTGGCAGCTGTGAGTCTCTCTCTCTCTTTAGGGGGCCGACAGGAGCCAGTTTCTTCAGTGTGTTTGAGGAGCAGACGAGAAACTTGTGCTCACAGTCAAACAGACGTTGTGACGAGCAGAAGAAGATGGAGGGATGTTTGGCACTCGTTTTACTGTCCTCTATATTCACTATAACCACATCTGGTAAGTACAAAGTAGACAGTAAGACGTGAAATTATACGTTTAGATGAGCAGTTTATCTATGATGGCCTTATATCACTAGAAATTGAATAGATGCCTGTGTAATATCTAGAAACTATATCTTATGAGTTATATATTATGATTATAACTATATCTTATTACTAGTTCATTAAAATTTATAAACAATTTGAGCTTTTACAGTCTAACAATTTAATAATGACACAATTATTTGTAATGTTATCTCATCCATCTTGAAACATCTAAAATATTTGTATTTACATCTTATGTTTCTCAACTTTGCAATATTCTGCATTTAGGTTATTTAAATCCCTTTCTCTCTCTTCCTTTTACAGATTTTGAGAATGTTAGGTTAGTTGGTGGTAACAGTCCTTGTGCTGGTAGAGTGGAAGTTCATCACGATGGTCAGTGGGGAACAGTGTGTAGTAATTACTGGGATATGACTGATGCTAAAGTCGTGTGTAGAGAGCTGAGCTGTGGGGTGGCTTTACAGGCACCACGAAATGCTCATTTTGGACCTGGATCAGGGCAAATCTGGATGGATGTTGTGGATTGTAGAGGGTCAGAGTCTACACTGAAGAACTGTTGGTCAAGAGGATGGGGTAAACATAGCTGTGGTCATGGTAAAGATGCTGGAGTCAGATGCTCAGGTAAGTCTGTCCAATTTCTTTAAACATTTTTAAGGAATTGATGTTTATCTCAATAATTAAATAAATAGCACAGCGCACATGTTTATTACATTGATATTTACTCATGTAATGTAAACACAGGTCGCCACCCCACACTTGTTAATGGACCCCACCTGTGCTCTGGGAGGGTAGAGATACTTCATGATCAGACGTGGATGTCAGTGTGTGACGCTGTCTTTGACCAGCAGGATGCAGAGGTTGTGTGTAGAGAGCTGGACTGTGGGGCTCCTGTACAGGTGCTGGGAGCAGCTGCTTTTGGCAAAGGAGACACTCAGATGTGGACACAAGAGATTCAGTGCAGAGGAAATGAGTCTCAGATTCGACGCTGTCCATTGTCAACTTCACCTAAAATACACTGCACCCATGATAATGACATAGGACTAAAATGTTCTGGTAAAATGTTTAACCTCTTTGTACAGTTCCAGTTATTAAATACTAAAATTAGTTTGTTTGATCAATACCACAGTCTGAGATCTTTGACCATATTAAACAGAGATTAGAACTAGAGAATTACTCAGACTATTTCTGTTTTTTATTTTTATTTAATATATTTTATTTAGTTAGTTAGTTGGTTTCAGTAAGAACTGTCTTGTCTCTCCAGGTTACACTGATCTCAGACTGGTAAATGGTCCTGACATCTGTTCTGGTCGAGTTGAACGTCAGTACTTCAGTAAATGGGGCACAGTGTGTGATGCATGCTGGGATATGAGAGCTGCCAGTGTCCCCTGTAGACAGCTGAATTGTGGGATTGCTGTGTCTGTTGTGGGATCAGACTGGTTTGGAGAGGGAAGTGGTGAAATCTGGGCTGATGTGTTTGATTGTGACGGGAATGAAACAAAACTCTCAGAATGTTCCATCTCTTCATGGAGTCGAGCTGAATGTTCTCATAGACGAGATGTTGGAGTCATCTGCTCTGGTGAGCACATTCATGCCATGATGAAGTCATCGGCTTCAGACTAAAGCTACTTCTAAGTATATATTTTATATAAATACTGAATGATATATAAATACTCTCTTCAGATTCCTCTCTGGCTCTTCATGACGGTCTGGTGCGGTTGTCTGGAGAGAGACCGTGTGACGGGGAGCTGGAAGTTTTCATCCATCAGGTCTGGAGGAGAGTTCTGCTGGACTCCTGGAGTCTCACTGAATCCTCTGTGGTCTGCAGACAGCTGGGCTGTGGATCTGTGCTGAACTTCTACGGCTCCTCTTCATCCAGTCCTGAACACAGTCATGAGTGTGTGACGGGCTTCCAGTGCTCTGGGAGTGAAGCTCATCTGAGGAACTGCAGCTCTCCACAAACTCTTAACTGCAGCTCCACACAACAGCTGTCAATCACCTGCCTTGGTGAGAACAACAACATCTGGACAGATTCTCTTGTTGTTCGTGATCAATAATGTGTTTCTCTTTCTCTGAATATCAGGTCGCGGGTCCATCAGGCTGGTGGGTTTTGGGGGAGACTGTGCAGGGAGGCTGGAGGTTTTTCACAGCGGCTCATGGGGGACAGTGTGTGATGACTCCTGGGATATTAAAGATGCCCATGTGGTGTGCAGACAGCTGCAGTGTGGAGTGGCCCTCAGTAACCAGCAGGTACCAGCCTGGTTTGGTCCTGGTTCTGGACCCATATGGCTGGATGAGGTGGAGTGTGAGGGGAATGAGACGTCCCTGTGGAGCTGCTCTTCTCCAGGCTGGGGAAAACATGACTGTCAACACAAGGAGGATGTAGGAGTCATGTGCTCAGGTAAACAGTAAACAATAAAACATTTCAGTAATGTTTGTGACTGATAATGACCAATATCCAGTGTACTTGCATTTTATATAGTAACTATATATAGTAACAACATGGTTGGGAACTAAGAACCAGTTTTTATTCAGAGGCATTTTTATTTAATAATTTATTTTAATATATAAAAATATATATTAAATTTAAAAAAGTAACAATTAAATAAACAAAGTTTTCCAGTGCTGATGTAATAAATGTTAATGCAATACTGTACTAAAATACTAGAGAATGCTTTGAACTGCTTAATCATCTGCAATGCAACACAATATGTTTCATGCCTCCAGCATGAAACATTGTGACCAACAGGGGGAAACGTGATTTCTACCGAGGGGAACGCTAGAGCCCTGCATTTCAGCCCGGCCCTGACGGACCCCGATTTTTTTACGCCTCTAGGGCCGGGCTTTGATCGGGCCAATTTTCACATCATAGTTCAGACGCGGGCCAGGCCTCGGGCCTGTTTTAGGCTTCTCCTTATTTTTATATTTTAGACATCCATCAATTAGTGATGAATTTTTTTTTTGCCGCGCTGGTGGAAACAACAGAAGACCGTGTCGCGACTGTGAAGAGCGGCTCGACGGTGTTTAGTGTCCCGCAGCAGCAGCAGCGTGTGCCGTCAGCGCAGATGAAGTTCTGCATTCAAATACATGCAATAAAGCTTGCCATAAAGCCCCAGCAAAAGTAATTAACATGAATGTGTCTGGAGGAAATAGTAAGGAGATATTTGAATTATTTACTAATAAACTAGTGTTTTCTGTGTCAGTGTCGCAAAGATGAAGATGATGATCCTGACTCGCCATCTCCTCATTAGATGAACCTTTAGAGAGAAGTGCATCTTCACGGATTATAATGAAAGAGTTTTTGTTTTCGATTTGATTTATTTCGTTAAGTATTAATGTAAAGCTTTCTATAGATATATTTATCATGTCTGTGAGTCATGTATTCGCTGACTTTCGGTTCATTTTTGTGAAGCCTCCTGTTCAAGACGAGACGGCGCATCGTTTTCTTTATTTTATAAAATTATTTTATATATTTTATAAAAAGTTTTGTTAATATTGTGTGCACACAAATAAAAGTAGACCCTTTACAGTTCCGAATGATGTATTACTTTTACCTTTATGAGCAAAAATTATGGCGTAAGTTGTTTCCATTGAAAAAAATGCAATTGATTGCGCTGGTGCCTCCATGTCCTGCGCTTTAACTTCCACTCTCCGCACAAACTAGATGCAGCGCACATTTATCTAGATACACATTATGCATTTGGATGGTATTATTTAATAAATATTAATGAATGAATTGGTTTTAGTTTTTTCCCCCCTTTTTTCAAATATTTGTTTTATATATAGTTTAGGTCAATTATTGGCATGCATTTATGTGTTTTGGATTGCATAAAGTGTTTTGCTCCATTTTTAACTGCATTAATTAACTGAATTAATTGCAAATTAGTGTCAAATGTATTTTTATTTATTGTTTTACATTTTACATAGAAATAAATGGTCTATTATTTAGGTGTGAATATTGTTTAGTACTTTGAAATACTCTAGAAAAAAAACATTACTGAAATAAAATATAGTATGTTTAATACAAATAAAATTACTATACAATTATCATTACTGGTCTGTTTTGATCGTGAACAAGTAGTTTTTTTTAAAGAATGTATTATTGAAATTATCACACCATTTGCCAGTGTAATAACGTTTCATTTTTTACAAATATTCCAAGAAGAGTAAATTCCAATACATTTCTAATAAGAGAAATGTTTAAGGGTTGATTCTCATCCTTTTCCATCAAGAGTTTAAAGAGATCAGGTTAACTGAGGGCTGTGAAGGGAATGTGGAGGTTTTCTACAATGGATCCTGGGGTAATGTGTGTTACAACAAGATGGACAGAGACACAGTGAGTCTGATCTGTCAAGAGCTGAACTGTGGAAGATCTGGTGTTTTGTCTGATTCTACAGCAAGAATGAAATCAGCTCCTAACTGGCTGGATAAAGTAACATGTCGACCACGTGACTCCACTTTATGGCAGTGTCCATCTTCACCCTTGGGGTAAAAACTACTGTGGTGAAGATGAAGTGGCCAAAATTACTTGCTCAGGTGAGATGATACAGTATTTAAATGATTTGGTCTTAGTAGTCATATTTCATTAAAAGCCATATTTATGTGGTAAGTAAACTTAGTTTTTTCTGCAAAACTAAACTGAGAAGGTGGGTGTCACGAACCCTGTCCATGCACTTCCATTCACTCGCCACCAGAGGTCACCCGCTCACCACATTGACTCTTGCACTACACAAACTGTTGCACATCACCTTAAAATACAATTCCCATCATCCATTGCACTGACGACACACACACAGCTGATTACACTAATCACGCTCACACCTGAGAACTATCTCCCAATCACACACTCTTTATAAGCCTTGGACTTTCTCTCTGTGAGCGCCGAGTATTGTATTGTGTTTATCCTAGTGATAGCTACTCTACGGAGCCCATCCAGTGATCTTAGTCTTGCCTTGCATTTTGTGTTTTCCTGTGTTTTTGATTCTTGCCCGTGTTTTCCTGGATTTACCCTTAGCCTAGCCCTTTGGACTCTGTTTGCATCTCGTTTGGATTATTGCTGTTTACCTGGATTATCTCTCTTTGCCTTGCCCCTGTTGGATATTGTTTGCCGATCGTCGACCCACGCTAGCCCTAAGGAGGGGGAGAGTCTTCTACAGTGGGAAGAGTCTTTGTGATTTGTTTATTATTTAATTTCAGTAGAGAAAAGTGACAAGTCTCTTCGGAGTCATCTGACATGTTCAGCATCACCTCACCAGAGACAGTGTTCAAGTGCATTTCCTGATAATACATTTGTTAATATTTCATAGTGTAAGCCTGTATTTGCCTCATATATTATTATTTGTGCATTGTATTATTTGCACTTTAAATCAGTGCATTTAAATTTGCTTTTAATATTCTATCATCAGTTTTACAGTATTTTGTGTGTGTGTGTGTGAGGGCCGGCCGGTGCTCTGGGAGGCTGGAGGTGTATCATAACGCTGTGTGGGGCTCAGTCTGTGATGATCAGTGGGACATCAGCGATGCTCAGGTGGTCTGCAGGCAGCTGGGTTGTGGAGCAGCACTGAGGGCTGATGGGAATTCAGTCTTTGGTGCTGGTGAAGGTGTTGTGTGGCTGAACAAAGTCGAGTGCAGAGGGAATGAGATTCACCTGTGGGACTGTCCTCTCTCCCTGAAAAACACACTGACTGCTCCCACAAGAAGCTCGCTACACTCAACTGTGTATGTCTGGAATAATTTCTGGATCATTTCAGTGCTAATAATATTTGTTTAAATCAATCATTTGCATGATTGTTAATGTGTTTTTGTTTTGCCAGATTTGTCAGTGTCCACTACTCCTGCCACAACAACATCATCAGCTTCTCCTCCAGTGCGCTCAACATCAGTCTCTCCTCCACAAACTCCTCCAGCAGCGTCTCTCTCCGTCCCCCCAGTGCTTGTGATTGTACTGGGAGTTGTGCTCTTAGTGCCACTGCTTATACTGATTCAGCAGAACGGAGTGATGAGGAGAGGTAGGAGAGATCCAGAGACTGTCATATTGTCTTATTCAGTGTGTGATCAGTCATGTGTTGTGAACTGACAGCAGGTTTGTCTGTCTACACTCACAGCTCTCTCTAAGAGGAGACACAGGACGACGACTGAGGCTGTTTATGAGGAGATTCAGCACAGACACAATCACTTCACTCCACTCCACTCAGAGAAGAGT
Source organism: Aspiorhynchus laticeps (assembly GCA_023376895.1). Classification (NCBI taxonomy): domain Eukaryota; kingdom Metazoa; phylum Chordata; class Actinopteri; order Cypriniformes; family Cyprinidae; genus Aspiorhynchus; species Aspiorhynchus laticeps. Next base: position 23,220,733 of record CM041805.1, on the reverse strand, counting down.
GATTGAGAGTCTCTCAGACAGTTGATGATCATCTATTATTAGTCCTGTTAAACCTCCTGCTTCAAACCACAGAATTCCTGACAGAAAACCACAGATCTGCAGGTGCGTGTGTGTGTGTATTTTTAGAGGGTCATAAGGAGGTGTTTATTATTATTTTTTTTTTAAGTAGGTGCAAGTGTGTGTGTATTTCTGGAAGGTAGTTAGGAATGGGTTCATGTGAGGATACATTTGTGTGTTTGCTAATAGGCCCAGCAAAAAGGGATTTCTGCCTATAATGCTTTTAAAATGTGGATAATTAATATTTGTGCCGTGTTGTCTTCATGATCCAGAGGAAATGAGGATTAAGTCCGTTTGTAATGATGAACATGTTTCTGACTGCTCTGCTCTCCTTTAACAGGGAGTCTCATCTCTGAAGAACTGCATTCTGGGTATGAAGATGCTGACGAGCTTCTCTCAGGTTAGAGAGATGAAGCGCATATTCAATCCACGTTCCACTCAAATCCTTTTTAAAGAATTCACATAAATAAATGTAATTATTTATTCTGTTACATATTGAATTAATGACTCAATACTATTTAAATACTGCTATTTACTTATATATATATATATATATATATATACAGCGGGGAAAATAAGTATTTGACACATCAGCATTTTTATCAGTAAGGGGATTTCTAAGTGGGCTATTGACACAAAATTTCCACCAGATGTAGCCATCAAGCCAAATATTGAATTCATACAAAGAAATCAGAACATTTAAGTATACAAGTTGAGTCATAATAAATAAAGTAAAATGACACAGGGAATAAGTATTGAACACTTTATTTAATACTTTGTAGAAAAGTCTTTGTTGGTGATTACAGCTTCTAGACGCCTCTTGTATGGAGAGACCAGTCGTCTGCATTGCTCAGGAGTGATTCTGGCCCATTCTTCCACACAAATGGTCTTTAAATCTTGAAGGTTCCTTGGGCCTCTTTTATGAACTTTGATCTTCAGTTCTCTCCATAGATTTTCTATGGGATTTAGGTCAGGTGATTGACTGGGCCATTCAAGCAGCTTGATTTTCTTTCTTTGAAACCACTTCATTGTGTCCTTGGCCTTGTGTTTGGGATCATTGTCTTGCTGAAATGTCCACCCTCTTTTCATTTTCAGCTTTCTGGTAGATGGCAGTAGATTTTTATCCAGAATGTCCCGGTACATTTCTCCATTCATCCTGCCTTCAATAATATGAAGTCTGCCAGTACCCCTTGCTGAAAAGCAGCCCCAAACCATGATGCTTCCACCCCCAAACTTAACTGTTGGTATGGTGTTCTTGGGGTGGTGGGCAGTGCCATTTCTTCTCCAAACATGGTGTGTAGAATGACTGCCAAAAAGTTAAATTTTGCTTTCATCTGACCATACTATAGTCTCCCAATAATCCACAGGCTTCTCCAAATGCTCTTTCGCAAACTTTAACCGAGCCTCAACATGCTTTTTGTTCAGCAATGGAGTCTTGCGTGGTGAGCGTGCATGGATGCCATGGCGGTTCAGTGCATTGCTTATAGTTTTCTTTGAAACAACAGTACCTGCTGATGCAAGGTCTTCCTGAAGTTCTGCCCGAGTGGTTCTTGGCTCTTGGAGAACTCTCCTGATTATTCTTTGGACTCCTCGGACAGGGATCTTACGTGGAGCACCTGATCGTGGCCGGTTTATGATGAACTGATGCTCTTTCCATTTCCGGATAATGGCCCCCACAGTGCTCACAGGAACATTCAGCATTCTGGAAATGCGCCTATAACCATTCCCATCAAAATGCTTTTCAACGATACGATTACGAAGATCTACAGAGAGTTCTTTGCTTTTACCCATCATGAAGTCTTTCCTGTGTGCCTCCTAGGTAATGAGAAGCCTTTATAGGCCATCAATTAGGACTAAAGCAGCTGATATCAATTAGTACTGATAGGGGGCAGGGGTTCTCTCTCAATACTGACAGATTTCAGGTGATCTCCTTGCTTTCTATGCCATTTTGCACCTTGTTATCTTCATGTGTTCAATACTTATTCCCTTTGTCATTTTACTTTATTTATTATGACTCAACTTGTATACTTAAATGTTCTGATTTCTTTGTATAAATTCAATATTTGGCTTGATGGCTACATCTGGTGGAAATTTTGTGTCAATAGCCCACTTAGAAATCCCCTTACTGATAAAAATGCTGATGTGTCAAATACTTATTTTCCCCGCTGTATATATATATTAACAGTCTGCTCATTTTTTAGCAAAAGAGTTCAAGACTGCATATTATGATGATGTCACCAATGGCAGTGGCCTAAAAGGTCAGTGACCTTTTTAATTTTTCAAACGATTCATTACCAAATGTTTAATAAATTCTCAGTCTCATGATCTGCAACAAGAACATATTTTGGTTTTGTATCCAAACATATTGTGTTGATGCAGAAGAGATGCTGAAGGAAATGACTCCGGAATACTATGATGCCATCACTGATGGACTGAAAGCAGATCGTGAGACAGGTGTCTCTCTCTTATTACAACAGCATAGAATATACTTTTAAATTAAGACAGTTATTTCAAATTGGTTTTTTAATGTAATGAATGTGTGAATTCGTAGAAGACACCTGAGAGATATGATGTCATGACGAGCGAACTGAACTCTGACATCAAAAAAGGTGTTTTACTTCATCACTTAAAATATTAATAATAATATTCCTTCAAAATCAAGATAGTTACAGATACAATTTTAAACTACTGCCTTTTTTTTTTTTTTTTTTTTTTTTTTTGGTTTACATTTAAATTGACTCATATTTACATGTTTTTCGCACGAGAATTATGATATCATTAATAGACCGAGATCTCAAGGTGTAACAGCTGAGATGCACAGAACTAAAAAAATTTTTATCGCCCTTTCTATGTTTACATGAGTATTAGATGTGTTCAGTGTAATCAAGTCTCTAAAGGGAAAAGGGATCCTTTGAATGAGTGTTTTATAAACTGATGACATGTTTTCATGTTGATCAGAGAGAGTTCAGGAGGAGTGTGATGAGTGTCAGTGAAGATGTGAGAAACCTGTTGGGTAAGTTATTGTAACCCTTTTGTTCTCATTATATTAATATATTTATTTAGTTTTAAATATTTTTCCAGTTGTTTAAACTTAAAATATTTATTCAATTACAGTATTTGACTTGATTTAAGATTCTGTTTTTAATAACAGATTATGATGATGTGGAGGAGGAGTCAAACAAAGAAGGGGGCCATTTAGCTCAATGATCTCATCCACTGCCTTGGTTCAACACATCTGAACAAAGTTTGAGTTATTGATATATCGATATTATTATTAATGTCAAATCTCAGGTTTTTATATTCCCCCCCCCCATTTTTGTATTAAATCTGTTATGCCTTTGTGGGATTTTGTTGGATTTTTTTTTTTTTTTTTTTTTTTGGCATTGTTAATAGCAATAAAAAAAAGTCAGACACATATTTGTATTTCAATAAGAGATTACATGATGCCTGAAGTTAAATGTCTTCTCTTACCTTATAAAGCACAATCACAGTGACAAAGACATCCTAAATATAAGCCCAAATTACCATTTCTGATGTAACAGCCCTCAGCTTCACCGCAGAAAGTTCTTGAGTTTCATGAGTGGATAATGCTGAAAAACTATTTGCATTTATTTTGGATGCAATAAGTAACTTTCACAATAGAAAGAAAAGAAACAACAATCAACTGTATAAACTTTTATTATCTTGTGTGATCGGGCGTCTTGTAAACCAAAAAATAAATTATGCATATTGCTTGCCTGCTGAGCTTTTATATTTTACACATAAATTACTTTTACTATAGTTAGTTGTTAAATGTGTTATTCAACAACCTGTAACACGTTTTAAAAAGTATGTTTCTTCTCTATATGTAATATATATTATGACTTAACAATGCTTAACAACAGAATATTAAAACCCCAGTGCAGCTCATGTCATATCCATCAGTATAAAACAAGCACAGTTGTGACGTCACGGCAATTTCATCCATGCACAAGGTAATGTCCTTCTACTTTTTGATATTCTTTTGTTTTTAAATTATCCTTACCTGCAGTACTGAGTTTGAGATCTTCTTCATGGGTGACAAACAACAGTATGAAACTGCACGTTCCTTTTTCCATTTTATTATCTCCATGTTAATACAGTATACACTCACTGGCCACTTAAACTGCTCGTTAACACAAATATCTAATCAGCCACTCATGCCTTAATGATTTTAGACATGTAAGTCTACAAGACCGCAAGTGCACATGAAGTGCCATTAACGGATGCCAAGGCTTTGTTCTTCATGGCTAAATTAGCAGCATGTAACCAAGTAATAAATGTAGCTCGCAGCTCACTCTGTCAGTGAAAATATTCACTACATGATTGCTCTATAGTAACCAGCAGCAGTAGTGGTTTTAACCGACATGCAAACCATGCAAGTGTGTGGGGCCTCTGTGGGACCAATGTTCCCTCTAATTTTTTTTCTTGCTGAGCAAATCTTTTCTCTATTGGGCGGACATTTTGGCCACCTGAGCAAAAACATTCTTTATGTAACTTTTAACTTTGATGTGCTATTTATATTTGATTTGACCCTTGATGTAACTAAATGATGTACATTTTTAGGTTACCTGAGAAACATTTTTACAGTACAATACACTGCCGTTCAAAAGTTTGGGATCAGTCAATGTTTTAAAGAAGTTTCTTATGCTCATCAAGGCTGTATTTTTTTTTTTATTAAAAAATACTGAATATTATTTCACAAAATAATGTTGTGAAATATTGTTGCAATTTAAAATAAAGGTTTTCTGTTTTAATATACTTTAAAATATAATTTATTCCTGTGAAGAAAAGCTGAATTTTCAGTGTCACATGATCCTTCAGAAATCATTCTAATATGCTAATTTATAATCAATGTTGGAAAAAGTTGTGCTGTTTAATATTTTTTTTTGGGACCTGTGATATTTATCAGGATTCTTTGAGAAATAAAAAGTTAAAAAGAACAGTATTTATTCAAAATAGAAATGTTGTGTTGCAATATACACTACTATTCAAAAGTTTGGGGTCAGTATTTTTTCTTTATTTTTTTTAATTAATAGCAGGCAAGGATAATTCAGCAAGGATGTGTTAAATATATAAAAACTGATAGTAAAGACTTATATTGTTAGAAAATATTTGTTTAATTAATGCTGTTCTTTTTAACTTTTTATTAGCCGAATCAAAGAAAAAAAGGTTCCAAAAATATCAAGCAGCACAACAGTTTCAACATTGACAATAAATAAGAAAATTAGAATGATTTCTGCAGGATCATGTGACACTGAAGACTGGAGTAATGATGCTGAAAATTCAGCTTTGCTTTACAGGAATACAATATATATTAAAATAGAAAACCAATATTAGAAATCGCAATAGCTTAAGAGTTCACAATATTACGTTTTTTCTTCTTCTGTATTTTGATAAAATAAATACAGCCTTGATGAGCATAAGTGACTCCATTAAAAAAAAACAAGGTCAATTATTTATTAGGTTTATAATATAGGGCTAACATAAAATAATATCAAAACAATAAAGCAGTGGTTCTCAAAGTGTGGTACGCGTACCACTAGTGGTACGTGAGCTTCCTCTAGTGGTACGCAGAGGAATCTCTGAATTAAATATAAATTAGGCCGCGTGTCCACCAAAAGCCGCTTTTCAACCGTAGGAACTTTACCGAGGAACTAGGGACTTTGGGCTGGTACTCATTATCTTTCCACTGCAGGAACCAGGATCTAAATAAAGTTCCAGGTAAAAATTTCCCCTCAGAAAGTACCTGCTTGAGAGGTATTACTTTTTCAAAGGTCCGGAACGTTCGGGGGCGGGACTTGAACGCTGAACATGCTGATTGGTTGAGTTCAAGCAGCACTCAGCCAACATATAAGGTTATTCGCTTTTTTTTTTTTTATTACTGTCATTGTGTCATGAAATGTAGTTTTAAAAGTATTCCAGGCGAGAATGTAGTTGTTTAAAATTCAAATCTGCGGTTTATTTATAAAAACGGCGCCTATTTGAAAATGTGCTTCGCCGATTTCGGAGACATGAGCTCCACGCGATCACCGGACGCCCAGTGCTCATGTATCCCGAAGAGAGGAGCGTAACCTCGGCTAGTCCTTCTGACATTTGCCGCTGGCTCTGATGTCTCTGTAGTGGTTAAACATAAGATATAATTCGTTTTGGGTAACTTTAACAGGTAATCTTTGGTCTTTATTCTTTTATTCTATTAATATGTTTAAATGAAAACGAAAAGAGGCAGTGGTGTTTGAGATATTTGGTCTGTAAATACAGTGAGGAAGATTGCAGCAGCCGAGGCGAGCTGACTGACGTTATCAAGTACGCTGCTCTTTGCAGAATTACCGGACTTGCGTCGTTCCGTCCGCGGGAGTTCACACTCCTGAGTCTCGTGAAGTCTGAACTACCGAGGATGCAAGTCCGAGATTTGTGTACTTGGTATTAAGAAACGTGCGCAGACCTAACGTTACGTCACCATTTGCCTAATCTTCTGGGTACTTTAGACCGCGATGGAAACACAGACAGGGGGGAAAAATGTTCCTGAGACATATTGTTGTTACTTGCGGCTACACATACAGCCCTTTGTTATTCGTTTATATTTTTAATCAAGTACTTTTTTTATTTAAAAGTTAAATAAAAACTGTAGCCTACTGTACTTAAATAAAGATTAAATAAATGTATTGTAGCTACTTAAGTTAAATAAATACTAAGTTACTGTACTTAAATGTTAAGTATGATACATTTTCATTTAATCTTTAAGTACAGTTTTTTAACATTTAAGTACAGTACAGTTCTTATTTCACTTGTAGGTACAATATATTTTAATTTAATAATTAAGTTTGTTTTATTTACCTGGAAGTAAACAGTGCAGTGTTAATGTTCAAACTGTGTATTTACAATGTTTTAAGAGGCTGACAATAATAAATATTCTTATTAGGAATAAAACTGACTCGTTTTTTTTTTTTAACTGTGCATAGTGCTACTGCATTTTAATGTTGGTCATAATGGTGGTACGTGGAAAGCCAAATATTTTCTGAGGTGGTACTTGGTGTAAAAAGTTTGAGAACCACTGCAATAAAGCATTTAAACTGATAGAAGATAATAGAAGACAAACTTAAACATTTAAACTGAGATCTGTAAGTTAAATATTTAAAAAAAACGTGAACGTGAATTCTTCTATAGCTATCTAAACATCCCTATGAAGTAAAAGTTTGCACAATACACCTTTGTGTGACTGTAAATGTCTTAGTTTTGTTACCGTTCTGTGCCCATCCTATTTCCAGCACTTAATCAAGCCACTCTTTTTTTAATACATGAGGACATTTTATTTCACATGTCATTGCGTTGGCTCTCGATTTGAGCTATTTCATCCGCAACCATTGAAGTATTCGGTTTCTACAGCGACTCATTTGGCACACATCGTTCTCTTTCTATAAAAGTTTACCCGAGCACTGCAATTCTTTCATTTTTACTAGAATACAGTCAAATGGCTTTCCCAACTCATTTTTGCGTGTGCGCGGCACATTATTTTCTCTGTGCGGCCCTCTAACAATGTTAGAGGGAACATTGCGTGGGACCCCCTCCCTTGGAACGTGATTTGTACCGAGGGGACCTGGGGTCTTCACGTTGCTTAGGGCCCTCAAAATGGTAAAGCCACCCCTGACCAGCAGGCTATGGTGGTCAGACTTTGCAGCTGTTTTGACCCTGCTGAAAAATTGGGAACATTTTTATAGGAACAGCTCCATTTTGGTGTCAGAACACCAGAAACCCAGACTGTTCCTGGAGAATGGGGAGGTCTGGTAATCCTACTTTAAAGGCCGTTAATATACAACTGAATGAAAATACCAAAAATATCACTCTTACTGCTACAGTGTATTTATATTATTCTGTCACTCTTGAGTTGTAGAATAGGCTTATATAATAGCAGTAGACAAAAAGTAAAAAAGAATGTGCTGTGAAATGAGTTCTACATGAAAGAAATTAGATTTGTAGCATTCTTTAGAAATGCTTTCTTTTCCGGTCACAAAATAGTTCCCCACTGAGAAGCACCCTCGTGGTAACACAATTTACTTTAGGATTACTAGACTCTTGTCTGCTCCTCTTCACAATAAGAAGTGTTTTGCTGCCATCTGCTGGATCAATTACACATTACAGTGTTAAGCACACATCTACAGATAGAAATGTCTTTGATATAATACCAGATAAATATATCTTTGGAAAAGAAACCAATATTTATTTAAAAATGTTGTCTGAATAGCCCTCTATTTGTTGTACTGTACACAAACAGTCCTGTTCATTTTATAATGTATTAACATACTGTTTATAGTGCTCTTGGTTAGACCATTATAACAGTATAGTGAAAAAATAACTAATGCCAGCAAATGCCAAACTTTTTTTTTTTAGTAAATTGTTAAGATTGTGAAGTGAGCAGTCAGTGATCAGAGCTTGTATCTGCTGTGTTCAGGTTCAGGTTTTGATGCTGAATATAAGCTGCAGTGTTTCTGTATCAATCTGCTTTAAGTTTAGTGTGACATTATCTCCACACTGACTTCTGACTGACACGAGTCTGTCCTCAGTGAAGTGTCTCTTCACGCTGGAGGAGGAGTCCCGCTCATCAGCGCTGACACTTTATTGATATATATGGAGAAAATCAAAATGCTGCTTTCTGATTTGTCACTGATTGTGTTTGATGATTTCCTCTGTTGTGTCTAATAAGGTAACAGTGAGTGTCATTGGCAGCTGTGAGTCTCTCTCTCTCTCTTTAGGGGGCCGACAGGAGCCAGTTTCTTCAGTGTGTTTGAGTAGATGAGAAACTTGTGCTGACAGTCAAACAGACGGTGTGACGAGCAGAAGAAGATGGAGGGATGTCTGACATTCGTTTTACTCTCCGCTATAATCACTATAACCACATCTGGTAAGTACAAAATAGACAAAGACGTGAAATTAGTCATGTTTAGATGAGCAGTTTATCTATGATGGCCATATATCACTAGAAATTGAATAGATGCCTGTGTAATATATAGAAACTGTCTTATGACACTTGTTCATAAATTAGCAATTAAATTGTATAAAAAAATTGAGCTTTTACAGGCTAACAGTTTAATGATGAAAGGATTAGTTGTAATATTATCTCATCCATCTTAAAATATCTATAAATATTTGTATTTACTAACTTTTTTTTTTATTTTATTTTTTTATACATCTTATACCATCTAATGTTGGCAATTACCTTCCTTTCTCCCTTCCTTGTACAGATTTTGAAACTGTGAGGTTGGTTGGTGGTAACAGTCCCTGCAGTGGTAGAGTGGAGGTTCATCATGATGGTCAGTGGGGAACAGTGTGTGATGATCGCTGGGATATGACTGATGCAAAAGTGGTGTGTAGAGAGCTGGACTGTGGAGAGGCTGTGGAGGCTCTGAGTGATGCTCACTTTGGACCAGGATCAGGACAAATCTGGATGGATGAAGTAGCCTGTACTGGATCAGAGTCCACACTGAAGAACTGTGGGTCAGGAGGATGGGGTGTCAGTAACTGCGGTCATGGTGAAGATGCTGGAGTCAGATGCACAGGTAAGCCAGTCCAATTTCTTTAAATGTTTTATTAGAAAAATAAATTTAATGGAATTGATGCTTATCTTGATAATGAAATACTTAAACATTTTGTTACATTGATATTTACTTAAGTTATATAAACACAGATCGCCACCTCAGACTTGTTAATGGATCCCACCTGTGCTCTGGGAGGATAGAGATACTTCATGATCAGACGTGGATGTCTGTGTGTGACGCTGTCTTTGACCAGCAGGATGCAGAGGTTGTGTGTAGAGAGCTGGACTGTGGGGCTCCTGTAAAGGTGCTGGGAGCAGCTGCTTTTGGTAAAGGAGACGCTCAGATGTGGACACAAGATATTCAGTGCAGAGGAAATGAATCTCACATTCGACGCTGTCCATTGTCAACTTCACCTAAAATACACTGTACCCATGATAATGACATAGGACTGATATGCTCTGGTAAAACGTTTAACCTCTTTGTAAAGAATACAGTTCCATCTGTTAAATATTAAAATGTATTTGTTTGATCAAAACCACACTCTGAGATCTTTGACGGTATTAAAAATAAAAAGAACTAGAGAATTACTCAGATTATCTATTTTCTCTTGTTTTTTTATTTTTATGCTTTGTTTTAGTAAGAACTATGTTGTCTCTCCAGGTTACACTGATCTCAGGCTGGTAAATGGTTCAGACTCTTGTTCTGGAAGAGTGGAGCTTCAGTTCCTCAATGAGTGGGGCACAGTCTGTGATGCATGCTGGGATATGAGAGCTGCCAGTGTCCTCTGTAGACAGCTGAATTGTGGGATTGCTGTGTCTGTTGTGGGATCAGACTGGTTTGGAGAGGGAAGTGATGAAATCTGGGCTGATGTGTTTGCTTGTGACGGGAATGAAACAAAACTCTCAGAATGTTCCATCTCTTCAAGGAATCGAGCTGAATGTTCTCATAGACGAGATGTTGGAGTCATCTGCTCTGGTGAGGGGATTTTATTGAAAAACCTAGCAACAAATTTAGCTATTTTAAACATTTATTTTTGCAACTTTTTAAGTGTGGCTCATTCAACAGCTAGCCAGCCAAACAGCACATCAGTCTTCAGAGAGCTGTCTAGCAGCACATACATTGTATGGGAATAAAATTGCTAGTTGCAATTGTTCAGTAGTAATTGTTCATTTATGATAAACCTTGTTATTAGTTTGTACCCATAATTGATAATCAGTTGGGTCAGATTTGTTAAGTTTACAGACATTTTGTTTAGCCTTAAAATACAACAAACAGCAATGCATCATTTAAAATGCAGGTAAAACACCTGTGAAAAATCAATACAGAAAATTCCTTCATATTAACATAGACTGTGACCTAATTTTACAAACTTTTCTTACAGTGTAGCATATTAACTATTAATTTAACATACTAACTGCCAATATACTGCTTAAAACTATAATTGTTCAGAATGTGTAGAAAATAAATAAAATGTGTAGCTATTCATTAATTCAATGTTGTATTTAAAAATATCTGATAATAAAAATGTCTTTTATATTAACTTTACATTTACAAATAAAATATGTTTTTTACTTTTATGAACAAATCTAAATTAACATATTTCAAATCAGATTTTACACTGAGATTATTATAATTTGAGTAATCTCATTATGTGTTCTAAGCAATAACACCATTCTGCATTGTGGTTATGTTATGTCATTTTGCAATGACATCAAAATGTAATGTAGCAACTTTTAGCAACTAATCAACCTGCCTTTAGAAACTTCCCCTGAAAATTAGTTGTAAATACTGCTTGCAATTTTTAATAAAATGTCACACCTTTCACTCAGATTCCTCTCTGGCTCTTCATGATGGTCTGGTGCGGTTGTCTGGAGAGAGACAGTGTGAGGGGGAGCTGGAAGTTTTCATCCATCAGGTCTGGAGGAGAGTTCTGCTGGACTACTGGCTTCTCACTGTATCCTCTGTGGTCTGCAGACAGCTGGGCTGTGGCTCTGTGCTGAACATCTACGGCTCCTCTTCATCCAGTCCTGAACACAGTCATGAGTGTGTGACGGGCTTCCAGTGCTCTGGGAGTGAAGCTCATCTGGGGAACTGCAGCTCTCCACAAACTCTTAACTGCAGCTCCACACATCAGCTTTCAATCACCTGCTTTGGTGAGAAGAGCAACATCTGGACAGATTCTTCAGTTGTTTGTGGTCAATAATGTGTTTTTCTTTCTCTGAATATCAGGTCATGGGTCCATCAGGCTGGTGGGTTCTGGGGGAGACTGTGCAGGGAGGCTGGAGGTTTTTCACAGCGGCTCATGGGGGACAGTGTGTGATGACTCCTGGGATATTAAAGATGCCCATGTGGTGTGCAGACAGCTGCAGTGTGGAGTGGCCCTCAGTAACCAGCAGGTACCTGCCTGGTTTGGTCCTGGTTCTGGACCCATATGGCTGGATGAGGTGGAGTGTGAGGGGAATGAGATGTCCCTGTGGAGCTGCTCTTCTCCAGGCTGGGGAAAACATGACTGTCAACACAAAGAGGATGTAGGAGTTGTGTGCTCTGGTAAAAGAGCTGCTGTATTTTATCATTAAAGTGAATATAATATATTCATATTATATTTACATGTCCATAATGCCCCTTTTTATTTCGTTTTTTTTAAATGGCATTTTTACACTTCTATCTAGAGTTTAAAGAGATCAGGTTAACTGAGGGCTGTGAAGGGAATGTGGAGGTTTTCTACAGTGGATCCTGGGGTAATGTGTGCTGGAACCAGATGGACAGAGACACAGTGAGTCTGATCTGTCAAGAGCTGAACTGTGGAAGATCTGGTGTTTTGTCTTATTCTACAGCAAGAATGAAATCAGCTCCTAACTGGCTGGATAAAGTTGCATGTCGACCACATGACTCCACTTTATGGCAGTGTCCATCTTCACCCTGGGGACAGAACTACTGTGACGAAGATGAAGTGGCCAAAATCCTCTGCTCGAGTAAGATTAATTTAAATGATTTTTGGATTTAAAATATGGTCAGGTTTATGTGGTAAGTAAACTAATTTTTCTGCAAAACTAAACAGCAGATGACAAGAGTCTTGATTGTATAATCGTTAGTGCTGTCAAATGATTAATTGTGATTAATCGCATCCAAAATAAAAGTTTTTGTTTATGTGTATACTGTGTATTTTTATTCTGCATGTATAAATACACACACATACAGTATATATTTTGAAAATATTTACATGTGTGTGTGTATATACATGTATATATTTATATTCATATAATTTATATTATATATAAATGTTTTAATATATAAACATAACATGTTTTTCTTAAATGTATACATGCATCTGTGTGTATTTATATATACACGATAAATCTACACAGTACACCGACATGTTACAGTATGTAAACAAAAACTTTTATTTTGGATGCAATTAATCGTGATTAATCGTTTGACAGCAGTCACAGCACTAATAATGTTTTTTTCAGTGGAGGAGAGTGACGAGTCTCCTCGGAGTCGTCTGACATGTTCAACATCTCCTCACCAAGGTTCAAGTAAGTTTCCTGATAATACATTAGTTAATGTTTCTTTGTGTAAGCCTGTATTTCCCTCATATTATTATTTGTGCATTACATTATTTGCATTTAAAATCAGTGCATTTAATTTTCTTTTAAAACTCTATCTTTAGTTTTAGTGTGTTTTGTTGCGAATGTTGTGCTGAAGTTGTTCAGTTTGTTCAGTGCTTGTTGATGTGTGTGTTTTAGATCATGTTCCTCTCAGACTGAGTGGGGGGGAGGGCCGGTGCTCTGGGAGGCTGGAGGTGTATCATAACGCTGTGTGGGGCTCAGTCTGTGATGATCAGTGGGACATCAGCGATGCTCAGGTGGTCTGCAGGCAGCTGGGTTGTGGAGCAGCACTGAGGGCTGATGGGAATTCAGTCTTTGGCGCTGGTGAAGGTGTTGTGTGGCTGAATAAAGTTGAATGCAGAGGGAATGAGATTCACCTGTGGGACTGTCCTCTTTCCTTGAACCACACCAACTGCTCCCACAAGAAGCTTGTTACACTCAACTGTTTAGGTCAGGCAAATTTTTTGGATTATTTCAGTGCTAATAACATTTGTTTAAATCAATCATTTACATGATTGTTAATGTGTCTGTGTGTGTTTTTTTCAGATTTGCCAGATTTATCAATGTCCTCTACTCCTGCCACAACATCAGCTTCTCCTCCAGTTTCTCCTCCAGTGCGCTCAACATCAGTCTCTCCTCCACAAACTCCTCCAGCAGCGTCTCTCTCCGTCCCCCCAGTGCTTGTGATTGTTCTGGGAGTTGTGCTCTTACTGCTCTTAGTGCCACTGCTTATACTGATTCAGCAGAACAGAGTGATGAGGAGAGGTAGGAGAGATCCAGAGACTGTCATATTGTGTCTTATTCAGTGTGTGATCAGTCATGTGTTGTGAACTGACAGCAGGTTTGTCTGTCTACACTCACAGCTCTCTCTAAGAGGAGACACAGGACGACGACTGAGGCCGTTTATGAGGAGATTCAGCACAGACACAATCACTTCACTCAGAGGGGTGAGACATGAGCCATCAATCTCATTTAATACCATTAATAAGAGTCTGTCAGACAGTTGATGTTCATCTATTATTAGTCCTGTTAAACCTCCTGCTTCAAACCACAGAATTGATGACAGAAAACCACAGAGCTGCAGGTGCATGTGTGTGTGTCTGTGAGTGTGTGTGTGTGTCTGTGAGTGTGTGTGTGTCTGTGAGTGTGTGTGTGTGTCTCTTCCTGTGAGTAGTTTTTTAGATTATCATAAGGAGGTGTTCATATGATTTTAATTGTAGGTGCTGGTGTGTGTTGTATTTCTGGAAGGTGGTGAGGAATGGGTTCATGTGAGGATACACGTGTTTGTTTGCTAATAGGCCCAACAAAAAAGGGATTTCTGCCTATAATGCTTTTAAATGTGAATAATTAATGTGTGCCGTGTTGTCGTCTTTATGATCCTGAGGAAATTAGTATTCAGTCTGTTTGTAATGATTAATATGTTTCTTCTCTGTTCTGCTCTCCTTTAACAGGGAGTCTCATCTCTGAAGAACTGCATTCTGGGTATGAAGATGCTGATGAGCTGCTCTCAGGTTAGAGAGATGAAGTGCATATTCAATCCACATTCCACTCTGAAAAAAAATAATTAATTAATTAACTTAAATAAATAAATGTAATTAGTAATTCTATTACATATTTGGCTAATGACTCAATATTGTTAAAATACTGCTATTTACTTATATATTAACAGTCTGCTCATTTTTTAGCAAAAGAGTTCAAGACTGCATATTATGATGATGTCACCAATGGCAGTGGCCTAAAAGGTCAGTGACCTCTTTAATTGATCACATGATTCATTACCAAATGATTAATACCTTTCCAGTCGCATGATCTGCAACAAGAACATATTTTGCTTTTGTATCCAAACATATTGTGTGTTGATGCAGAAGAGATGCTGAAGGAAATCACTCCGGGATACTATGATGATGTCATCACTGATGGATTGAAAGCAGATCGTGAGACAGGTGTCTCTCTCTTACTCTACTACAGCATAGAATATACTTTTAAATTAAAATATTACTGTATATCGAAGATGGATGTTTCAAATCTGTTCTGAATGTGTGAATTTGTAGAAGAAACACCTGAGAGCTATGATGATGTCATGATGAGCGGACTGAACTCTGATATCAGAAAAGGTGTCTATTTTGTCATTTTAAAAAAAAAAAATATTACCCTAAAATCAAAATCATTACAAATATTTTAAATTACAGTTTTTTTTTTTAATTTTTAAAAAAAAAAAATTTTATTAAATGTTTTTTGTCTTATTTAATTTTGACTCATTTAATAATTTTATGTGTAGTGCATGCACCAGAGAATTATGATGATGTCATCATTAATAGACTGATCTCTCAAGGTTTAACAGGTGAGATGCACAGAACTAAATTTTTTATAAACCTTTGCAAGTTTACATGAGTTGGCAATTCGTATGAATTTGTATGAATGACCTACACCTAACCGCGACCCTAAACCTACCTTTAGACAAATCGTAAAATATGTATGAATTGCCGTGAGATAGCGAGTATCAGACATGCGTTTTGGGTAATCAAGTCACTGAAGGGAAAAAGGATCCTTCAAATTAAATAGTGTTTTATAAACTGATATGAGATGTTTTTGTGATTCGTGATCAGAGAGAGTTCAGGAGGAGTATGATGATGTGATGAGTGTCAGTGAAGTTGAACCCTTTTGTTCCCATTATATTAACATCTTTACTTATATTTATTTATATTTTTAATATAATAGAAATAATAATAAAATTAAAATATAAAATTATTTTTCTGACTTAAAATATTTATCCAATTACAGCATTTGACATGATTTAAGATTTTGTTTCTAATAACAGATTATGATGATGTGGAGGAGTCAGACAAAGAAGGGGACCATTTGGCTCAATGATCTCATCCACTGCCTCAGTTCAACACATCTGAACAAAGTTTGAGTGATATTGTTATTGATATGTCAAATCTCAGGTTTTTATGTATTTTCCCATTTTTGTATTAAAACTGTTACTCCTTTATGAAATTTTGTTGTATTGTTTGTTGGCCTTGTTAATAGCAATAAAAAAACAAGCAAAATTCTGTGTATTTCAATAAGAGATTACACAACCCCTGAAGTCAAATATCTGATCTATAAAGCCCAACCACAGTAATAGTCGAAGACATCCTAAATACAAGCCAAAACATTTATCTTATATGATCAGGTGTGATTTTAACCAATAAATAAATATGCATATTGCCTGTCTGCTGGGCATTTTACTTTTATATGCATCATTTATCAGGCTGTTGCGTTATATGTAATAATTATATATAATTCAACAACCTGTAACACGTTTAAAAAGTATATTTCTTCTCTATACACCACATGTAGTAATATAATAATATATTATGACTTTTGCTTAACAACAGAACATTAGAACCCCAGTGCAGCTCATGTCATCCATCAATATCATTGCTGACAAACAACATGTAGCTGCAAGTTTAATTTTGGTTGATTGTCACTGACCATTTAAACTGGCCGTTAATACTGTATCTACTGGGCCACTCATGCCTTAATGCATTTATGCATGTAAGTCTGCAAGTGCATTTGAAGTGTGTCATTTGGGATGACCATAAATGGGTGGGCCCAGGTTTAGCTCTTCACAAGGCATTGACATTGCTTAGGGCCCCCAAAATGGTAAACCACCTCTGACCAGCAGGCTAGGATCAGTCTCAGTCTTTGCAGCTGTTTTGAATATGCTGCAAATCGGGAACATTTACAGACCGTTATTATAAAACTGAATGATAATACCAGAAATATCACTCTCACTATTACAGTGTATTTACATTATTCTGTTACTCTAAGTCAGGGATACTCAAATCTGGCTCACGAGATCCACTTTCCTGCAGAGTTTAGTTCTAACCCTAATCAAACACACCTGAGCATGTTAATCAATGTCTTCAGGATCATTAGAAAAACACAGGTAGATGAGTTTGATCAGGGTTGGAGCTAAACTCTGCAGGAAAGTGGATCTTGCGGGCCAGATTTGAGCATCACTGCTCTTTTAGAATATATTATAGCAACCAACATAAAGTAAAAAGAATGTGCTGTGTAATGCAGTGGCGAGCGGTGACTTTTTTAACCGGGTATGCTGAGTGAGTGCTAAGATTAAGAGTGTGGGGAGATGGGGGATTCCCCCGGTCTATAAGTCTCTGCATCAACTGAATGATTTTTTTTTTCTTCATTTTTTTTATTCCCAGTGAATAGGAGTTAAATCTCCAACCCGGATAATGTAATTTATCTCGTGACTTTCAGCAGACTTTCCCATCTTTTATATGTAGTTTTACAGCAAGAGAGCGGAGGCACCAAAGCTGCGGACTTATTCCCAACGCTTTATTAAGCTGTAAGTTACATCTCAAATGATAAGGTATCAACTTATAATCATGTTTATATTAATTAGCCCCTGAACTCATTCTCTCAGACGGCCTGGGTATGCGGCGCATTCGCTGCTTATATGGACGGAACGCCACTGGTGTAATGAGCTCTGCATGAAAGAAATTAGATTTGTAGCATTCTCCAGAAATGTATTTTTTCTGTCACAAAAATAGTTCACCATTGAGAAGCTCCCTCATGTGGAGACACAAGGACAAGACTCTTGTCTGTTCTTCTTTACTATAAGAAGTGTTTTACTGCCATCTGCTGCACAAATTACATATTACAGTATTACGCACATTTACAGATACAAATGTCTTATATAATGATATAATGCCAAATGAATATATCTTTGGAATAGAAACCAATATTTATTTACAAATGTTGTATGAATAGACCTCTATTTGTTGTACACAAACAGTCCAGTTCATTTTAAAATGTACATACTGTTTATCGTTCTCTTGAGAACATAATAACAGTAGCTACAGTAAAAAACTACAAAAAAAACAAAAAAACTTTAAAATGGTCAGTTTATTATATTTTATATATGTATAGTAAATATCAAAAAATGTGGAGGGGGTGGGGGTCTGAAGTAAAGTATTATGTGTGTGAAGTGAGCAGTCAGTGATCAGAGCTTGTATCTGCTGTGTTCAGGTTCAGGTTTTGATGCTGAATATAAGCTGCAGTGTTTCTGTATCAATCTGCTTTAAGTTTAGTGACTTTATCTCCACACGAGTCTGTCCTCAGTGAAGTGTCTCTTCACGCTAGAGGAGGAGTCCCACTCATCAGCGCTGACACTTTATTGATATATATGGAGAACATGAAAATGCTGCTTTCTGATTTGTCACTGATTGTGTTTGATGATTTCCTCTGTTGTGTCTAATAAGGTAACAGTGAGTGTCATTGGCAGCTGTGAGTCTCTCTCTCTCTTTAGGGGGCTGACAGGAGACAGTTTCTTCAGTGTGTTTGAGGAGCAGAGGAGAAACTTGTGCTGACAGTCAAACAGACGGTGTGACGAGCAGAAGAAGATGGAGGGATGTCTGACACTCATTTTACTCTCCTCTATAATCACTATAACCACATCTGGTAAGTAAAAAATGACACGTTTAAATAAGCAGTTTATCTGTGATGGCTTTATATCACTAGAAGCTGAACAGAGGCCTATGTAATATAAAAATAAAGATTTTGAGACATTAGACTATTAATTATCAGTAATACTTTATAATTTATTAATGCATGTACAGACAACCAGTGTAATGACAAGATGATTTCAAATTGTCTTGTTCAGAGGAGCGCTCAGCTTGTGCTCCAACTTTAGTTGTCCAGATAAGAATAATATATTATATTTGTATGTGCTGTGTTCTCTGTATCATGTGAATATATGAAGGCTTCAGATGCAAAAAAAACAACAACAAAAAACTCAATCTGAGATTTTCCCCGCATTTTTTCTTATAGCCTAAATGAGCTTTTTTTTGCAGGCTCCTAGGTTCAGTAATTTCTATTTAATAGCAAATAAAAGGTTTTTGGTCAGTTACTGAATGCTTTATTATCGATGTCTTTTCAATGTCAAATGTCCAATGTTATTTTCATAGGAGTCTGATAAAAATGCTCATTTAACAGAAAAATCACAGACAGACTTTGAGGTTTTTGCATCTCAAGTCATGTTCTTCAACTCTGCAATATTCTACAGAAGATTGCAGGCTGTTTCTGCTGGCTAAATCTCTCTCTTTCATGTACAGACTTCAAAACTGTTAGGATGGTCAGTGATAACAGTCGCTGTGCTGGTCGAGTGGAGGTTCATCATGATGGTCAGTGGGGAACAGTGTGTCATCATTACTGGGATATTGATGATGCTGCAGTGGTGTGTAGAGAGTTGGGTTGTGGAGAGGCTGTACAGGCTCTGGGTGGTGCTCATTTTGGAGAAGGATCAGGACCAATCTGGATGGATGATGTGGACTGTAGTGGTTCAGAGTCCACACTGAAGAACTGTAGATCAAGAGGATGGGGTGTTCATGACTGTGGTCATAGTGAAGATGCTGGAGTCAGATGCTCAGGTGAGCTGCTCTAAATCACCCTGTTAATGCAACACTGATCAGACTTTCATACATAATATATAAATATACATATATATACACACATATACATATATATATATATATATATATATATATATATATATATATATATATATATACACACATATTGTCACGCTCTCGGAGGGGAGAGCCAGGAGCAAGGAGCGAGGAGACCAGGAGATATTCCAACAAGGGTTTTTAATAAATACACGGAAGACATACACTCAAGGCAGACATATATTCACGGACACAGGACACTGGAGACACTGGGCTTTTAAACAAGGAAATCAAACGAGGAGAACTGAAACAGGTGGGGAGCAATCAAAACACAGGGCTGGGAACTGATAATACAAACGACAGGAAACACCAAATATGGGCACGAGAGGAGGGGAACCACGTGACATAGGGAACACAGGTCTGACAGTACTCCCCCCTCCCGAACGGTGCGTCCCGCACCGTACACCATCCAACGGGGAGGGGGGGTGGGCGCTCTGGAGGCCTTAAGGGACATGGAGACAGGACAGGACAGGAGGCCTCCAGGGCGGCGCCCATTCTGGAAACCATGGCAGAGCGGGGAGGTCGGGAGGCCATGGCGGGTCAGGGGACTCGGGAGGCCATGGCGGGTCAGGGGACTCGGGAAGCCATGGCGGAGCAGGGAGGTCGGGAGGCCATGGCGGGTCAGGGGACTCGGGAGGCCATGGCGGGTCAGGGGACTCGGGAGGCCAAGGCGGAGCAGGGAGCTCCGTGGCCTTGGTCCTAGGCCCGACCACACAGCCTAGGGGTATATGGCCCCCCCCCAAAATTTTCTTGGGGAGGTTCCCCTCTAGGGGCCATTCTGGCGGAGTAGGCACTAGGGGGGCGCACTGGAGGCGCGGGCACTAGGGGGCGCACTGGAGGCGCGGGCACTAGGGGGCGCACGGGAGGCGCGGGCACTAGGGGGCGCACGGGAGGCGCGGGCACTAGGGGGCGCACGGGAGGCGCGGGCACTAGGGGGCGCACTGGAGGCGCGGGCACTAGGGGGCGCACTGGAGGCGCGGGGGCACTAGGGGGCGCACTGGAGGCGCGGGCACTAGGGGGCGCTCTGGAGGAGCGGGCACTAGGGGGCGCTCTGGAGGAGCGGGCACTAGGGGGCGCTCGGCAGGCGCGGGCACTTGAGGGCGCTCGGCAGGCGCGGGCTCTGGGGTGCGCTGGCGAGGAGCGGGCTCTGGGGTGCGCACTGGAGGGCACTTGCGAGGAGCAGGCACTGGCTCTGGCGTGGAGCAGCCACTGGAGGGCTCTGGCGTGGAGCAGCCACTGGAGGGCTCTGGCGTGGAGCAGCCACTGGAGGGCTCTGGCGTGGAGCAGCCACTGGAGGGCACTTG